>CM046338.1:23293331-23570839 GCA_025403435.1 Artocarpus heterophyllus
GGAGTTAAGAAGAAACTTGAATAATAAATAAATAAATTGAGTAGAACCGTTCTGACACAGAACAGTCTACTCGTCAAATCAAAACACCAGTTTACTTTTACCTAGGCAAACCATGATATCACCACCGTAGTGGCCCAGCTGGGTTTCGGGACCTGCCCCCAAGGTCGATCACGACCCGATCTCTGATATGGCATCATGCCCATGTGTTTATTATCATTATCATTCAAAACCCAATTACCGAGTGTTGTCAATTACATTCATTATGAAATTCATTTCATGTCACGGTATATAAAAATATAACCGATAAAACCATTTTCAAACAACCGTTGAAAACATTTTGATAGAAATCATTTCAAAGCCAAATCATTTCAAAACCAGGCTACCAAAGAAATAGGATAGAAGTCCTACCTCAGTACTCGTGCCGGTACCCCACACCGTAATCCCGATCCGCTATACGTTAGCTCCACGGAACCACGAACAATCCTAGATACAAACTAAGTCGATCAATATCTAGTTCGAGACATTCTATGTTACTAAATCATTTCATGATGTCCTAGTGTGCCATTTGTATCATTAAAATCATCCTATAAGGTTGGGATTTAAATCAGGGTTCAAAACAGTGAAATCGGGTAAAAATCACAAAATTTTCCATGCCTCGGTCGGCCTGCCGGACGCCCTGCTTCGGCCTGCCGAACTGTACAGTTCGGCCTGCCGGAACAAAGTTCGGCCTGCCGAACATTTCCCCAGATTCGGCCTGCCGGTCGGAAGAACACCGGCCTGCCGATCATCACTCCGGCCTGCCGAACATGAACTTCGGCCTGCCGAACTGGGAAATCCAGAAATCCCAGCCACGGGTTTCTCGATCCCCAAAATCCAAATCTGTTTCTAACCTGTTTTTCTCAAATCCCAGGCATGAAAAACAACTATAGTTGATAGAAAAACATTCTAAACATGTTTGGAATCATTTAAACAACATTTGAACTCAAAATCCTCAAAAATCCGAAAATGAGAAAAAGAGGAGAAAAATGAAAATCTTGAATCCAATCCGTTTTTCTTCAATCTAGGTTTAGATTCTAGTTGTTCTAAGCTCATTTAACACAAATCCACGGTTTTCTAAGCTAAACAAACTTAGATTTCAAAAACACACAAAATCAAAATTTTGTAAAAAGTTTAGAAATTTCGAATCTAACCTCGAATCGAAGCTTCAATCCGCGTTCTCGGTGCCGAATCACGTCCCCGAGCTTCCTCCTTGCTGTTCCGAAGCTTGGATTCGAATGGAAATCAAAATTTTGAAAGAGATTGAGAGAGAGAGGGCTGCCGAGAGAGAGAGAAGGAGAGAGAGAGAGCGTGAGAGGGGAGAGAGAGAGAAGAGAATAAATAGAGAAAATCGGTGGGCGGTTTTACTGTGCGAAAACCATGTGCCGCCCACGGTTTTGTAAAACGGAGTATTTTTAACATTTTACAAATTGTTGTGTTTTAAAACTCAAAACATCATTTTAAAAATAAGAAATCTTTTGAACACATCAATTTAACAAAACAACCAAAAACTAAAAATCCAACCAAATAATCTAATTAAAGTTAAAACTTTAATTATGGCACACTAATTCATCATTTACATTACATTAATTAAATAAATTTCGGGACGTTACAGCTCTCCACCCCTAAAAGAAATTTCGTCCTCGAAATTTACAACTCATCTCAAAAACAAAACAAATGCGGATACTCCCGCATACTCGACTCTATTCCCAAGTGGCTTCATCAACCCCGTGATGCTGCCACACGACCTTTACCAACGGTATCTCACGACGACGCAAGCTAATCACTTTCCGGTCGATGATCTGAATCGGCACTTCTTCGTACGTCGTATCCTCCTGAACCTGCACATCGCGAAACGATACTATCTTACCCTGCTCAGGTGGACACTTCCTAAGCATCGACACATGAAACACATCGTGCACATGAGAAAGTTCGGGCGGAAGATCAAGCCGATAAGCGACCACACCAACACGCTGAGTGATCTCGAACGGCCCAATATACCTCGGCGCGAGCTTCCCACTCACTCCGAACCGCATAGTTCCCTTACGAGGTGACACCCTCAAGAGAACAAAATCTCCAACCGCGAACTCTAAGGTCTACGTCTCCTATCCGCGTAGCTCTTCTGCCGACTCTGAGCTGCTCTCAACCGATCCCGAATCACCGCGACTTTCTCGTTGCTGTCACGAATCTCATCGGCCCAAGAATAACTCTATCTTCCGGCTCGGCCCAACACACAGGTGACCGACACGGTCGCCCATACAATGCCTCAAATGGTGCCATACCGATACTCGCCTGATAACTGTTGTTGTACGCGAACTCCGCCAAATGCAAACATTGCTTCCAATTCCCGCCGAAGTCCAACGCACAAGCACGCAACATATCCTCGAGAACCTGAATAACCCGCTCAGACTGCCCATCAGTCTGAGGATGAAACGCCGTACTGAAGTTCAAATCCGTACCCAAAGCCTCCTGAAAACTCCTCCAGTACTTAGCATTAAACCTGGTGTCTCGATCAGAGGTGATGGACAAAGGAACTCCATGCAACCTCACAATGTTCTGCATATACAACTCCCCGAGAATCTTCCTGGAACACGTCGACCTAAACGGAATGAAATGCGCCGATTTCGTCAACCTGTCGACACAACCCAAACTGCATCATGCCGCTGCTCCGTCCTCGGCAAACCTGTGAGGAAATCCATCGTCACATGCTCCCATTTCCACCCTGGAATAGGAAGCGGCTGAAGCTGACCTGCAGGCTTCTGATGCTCAGCTTTCACCTGAAGACACGTCGAACACTTGGCCACGTACTCGCGAACATCTTTCTTCATGCCTCTCCACCAATAGTGCCTCTTCAAATCACGATACATCTTGGTGCTCCCCGGATGAATAGCAAACTGAGACCTATGAGCTTCATCTAGAACGGCTTTCGTCACCTCGGCGATAACTGGAACTGCAAGACGCTCCCGGAAGTACAACGATCCATCTGCATGCACGCTCCATTCCTCGAACTGCTCCCCGTTCTGAATCCGCGACCAAATCCCCTGCAAATGTCGATCCTGCCACTGACCTTGCTTCACCATCCGAACAAGAGCTGGAGTCGCTTCCACATGATACAACAAAACTCGATCACCGTCTTCATGATACTGTAGCCGATACTCACTCACTGTCGCATCCCTGCTCCAGTCCTCAAAAATCAAACAAGCGAGAATCCCTGAAGACTTCCTGCTAAGCGCGTCCGCTACCACATTAGCTTTCCGGGATGATACTGCAACGCGAAATCATAATCCTCCATGTACTCCACCCATCTGCGCTGCCTCAAGTTGAGATCCCTCTGAGTGAACAAATGCCTCAAACTCTTGTGATCGGAGAAGACCTGAAACGATGCTCCATACAAGTAACATCTCCAAATCTTCAGCGCGTAGATCACCGCTGCAAGCTCTAAATCGTGAGTAGGATAATTCCGCTCGTGAGGTCGTAGCTGTCTCGATCCGTACGCAACCACACGTCCATGCTGCATCAACACGCATCCAAGTCCGCGCCCTGAAGCATCAGCATAAACCTCATACGGCTCGTCACTACTAGGAATAACTAATACTGGAGCTGAAGTCAACCGGTTCTTCAATTCCTGAAAAGCAGACTCACAGTCTTCATCCCACTCAAACCTGACGTTTTTCTGATCAACCTCGTCAACGGAGCTGCAATCTTCGAAAAGTCCTTTACAAATTTCCTGTAATATCCAGCAAGACCTAAGAAGCTGCGAATCTCCGCTACATTCCTTGGTCGTTCCCACTCCAATATAGCTTCAATCTTGGATGGATCCACTGAAATACCATGCTCCGAATGACATGACCCAGAAATTTGACCTCAGTCAACCAGAACTCACATTTTTCCCTCTTAGCATACAACTGGTGCTCCCGCAGAGTCTGAAGCACGATCCGAAGATGCTGCTCATGCTCCTCCCATGTCTTAGAATACACAAGAATATCATCGATGAACACGATCACAAACTGATCCAGATACGGCCTAAATATCCTGTTCATCAAATCCATAAAAGCTGCTGGAGCATTCGTCAACCCGAAAGACATAACCAGAAACTCGAAGTGCCCATACCGAGTCCTAAAAGCTGTCTTGGGAATATCCTCTTCCTTGATTCTGAGCTGATGATAACCTGACCGCAAATCAATCTTCGAGAAGTATCGCGAACCTCCCAACTGATCAAATAGCTCATCAATCCTAGGCAAAGGATACTTGTTCTTCACCGTAACACGATTCAGCTGCCGATAATCCACACATAACCTGAGAGTCCCATCGTGCTTCTTAGCGAACAAAACTGGTGCTCCCCACGGAGATGTGCTATTCCGAATATATCCTTTATCAGCAAGCTCCTGAAGTTGCTTCCTCAATTCCTTCATTTCTGCCGGCGCCATCCGATAAGGTGCCATAGAAATCGGTGATGTCCCTGGAAACAACTCGATACCAAACTCAATCTCCCGATGCGGTGGTAACCCTGATAACTCGTCGGGGAAGACATCCTCGAACTCACCAACCACCGGAATCGCTACACTACTACTCGAAACATAGGGCTCGCAATCTAGATTGGCAAGAAAAGCAAAACAATCTAGATTCCTTCGCCCTCCTAGACATGACTTCATGAGACGCTCACTCATTAGCCAATCACCACCACCCTGGTAAGTGATTACCGTCCCCTATCAGACACTAGGGTCACTTTTCTAAGTTGGCAGTCCACAACTGCACTATACCTGGACAACCAGTCCATCCCTAAAATCACATCATAGGAACTCATGGGGAGTATAATCAAATCACTTTTCAAAATCTCATCCCCAATCTTTATTTTACAAGATTTACACATACAATTCACACACACCCGCCCCAAGGGAGAAGTTATAACTAGGGGTTCATTAAACTCTTCTACTTCTAATCCCAAGGCATGTACAAAGAACTCGAAATGAGAGAATGAGGCACCGGTATCAAATAAAACGCGAGCTAGAGATCTAGAAACCAAAACCATACCATCGACAACCGCGTTACCAATCTGAGAATCTGACCCTCCAGATGCCATTGCATGAACCTGCACTGGCGCCTTCCCTTTTCCTCTACCGACATTGCTGGGTCCTGCATTACTCGGCCGATACTGCTGAGATGGAGATGACTGCACACTACCTGTACTCGGAGCTCTATACTGAGGAACACTGCGCTGAAAATACTGCGGCTGCTGTCCCCGTGCCGGATATGAGAATTGCTGAGGAGAAAACTGCGGATACTGCAACTGCGGGTACTGCGGAGGCGGAGGTAGGGTCTGAGGCTGAGGCTGAGATGAACGACTGGCATCCTCCCCGGTCTGCGATCCAAGACGAGCACTCCTGATCGGGCAATTCCTCTTGATGTGTCCGGGCTGCTGACAGAAATGACAATGAAAGCTGTAGGGGTTGCTGCGCCCGCTGCCAGACGAACTGCTGCTGCCACTGGTCGCACCGCCTTGCTTGCCTTTCCCCGGAGCTGGACGACTACTGGTGCTCTTCCTGCCACTCCTCTGCGGTCCTCCTGAAGCCTTGGCTCGGTCCTCACAATACTGCACATAATCATTCTCCACGGAGATTGCCGACGACACAAGCTCTCCGAAACCCTAAGCCGTAGAGCAACCAACTGTCGCCGAATAGGAGCCTTGAGTCCTTCCTGAAACTTGATGCATTTCTCGCGCTCCGATGCCACAGCTGATGGAGCAAACCTAGCCAACTCGCTAAACTTTGCCTCATACTCCCGAACTGAATATCACCCTGCTGCAATCTATAAAACTCAGCTGCCTTCTGATCTCTATATCCCTGCGGAAAATACCGATCATAGAACAGATCCTCGAACTTGTCCCAACCGATATCGCCACCGCGCTCCAGACGCTTAGTTTGTTTCCACCAGGTGTTAGCGCCACCCTCGAGCTTATACGCCGCAAACTCCACACGATACTCCTCAGGCACACCAAGGGTATCAAGATGCTTCAAGATCGAATCCAACCAATACTCTGCTAACTGCGGATCCCCATTGCCATCAAAAGTCGGAATAGACGCCCGCCGAAATTCCTTAAAGAAAGCATGCCGACTACCAACACTGGAGTCTTCCGGTCTAGTCCTGGCTGCCATCTGCCGGAAAGCCGCAATCATAGACCTCATCAGGCCCTCATCATTTCCGAACTCGGCGTCAGCTGTCGAACGACGTCTAGGTGCCATTCTCTCACTTCTGAAAACAAAATTTGGACTGTCAGAGGTATTTCATTGTCAAACCTATGTGTGCACAATTCCCAAGGTTCATAACCTTGAGCTCTGATACCATTCTGTCACGCCCCGGAGTACGGGAGGTGACGTGGCGGAATATTTAGATTAATTAAAAGAGAATTTAATTGAAATTAAGGGTTTAAAATCCAATTAAGCAAGAAATAAAGAGATTTTCCACCACATTTGATAAAGAATTTAAAATCATTAAACAAATAACAATAATTGAATAAAAACCGCGAATATGGGTTCCACAACCCACAACTTGTGCACACACATGGATCTGACAATATCACAAATACAATTACAGTCCAAGTACAAATAAAGTTAAGTCTTACATGCCTTGATTAATATAAGAATATAAATAAATTCTCCTATTGCTCCTGAGTTCGGTCCGAAGAATCTTCTCCAAACCTAAATGGGAAACCACCTAGAAGGGGGGAATTTAAAACAGATAAAACGTGAGCGAAAGGCTCAGTAGGACTAAGTTTTATAAAATAATTTAATGCAAAGAAACATAACATTATCAGGAGTTATAAGAAGAAACTTGAATAAAAATAAATAAATTGAGTAGAACCGTTCTGACACAGAACAGTCTACTCGTCAAATCAAAACACCAGTTTACTTTTACCTAGGCAAACCATGATATCACCACCGTAGTGGCCCAGCTGGGTTTCGGGACCTGCCCCCAAGGTCGATCACGACCCGATCTCTGATATGGCATCATGCCCATGTTTTATTATCATTATTCAAAACCCAATTACCGAGTGTTGTCAATTACATTCATTATGAAATTCATTTCATGTCACGGTATATAAAATATAACCGATAAAACCATTTTCAAACAACCGTTGAAAACATTTTGATAGAAATCTTTTCAAAGCCAAATCATTTCAAAACCAGGCTACCAAAGAAATAGGATAGAAGTCCTACCTCAGTACTCGTGCCGGTACCCCACACCGTAATCCCGATCCGCTATACGTTAGCTCCACGGAACCACGAACAATCCTAGATACAAACTAAGTCGATCAATATCTAGTTCGAGACATTCTATGTACTAAATCATTTCATGATGTCCTAGTGTGCCATTTGTATCATTAAAATCATCCTATAAGGTTGGGATTTAAATCAGGGTTCAAAACATGAAATCGGGTAAAAATCACAAAATTTTCCATGCCTCGGTCGGCCTGCCGGACGCCCTGCTTCGGCCTGCCGAACTGTACAGTTCGGCCTGCCGGAAGCAAAGTTCGGCCTGCCGAACATTTCCCCAGATTCGGCCTGCCGGTCGGAAGAACACCGGCCTGCCGATCATCACTCCGGCCTGCCGAACATGAACTTCGGCCTGCCGAACTGGGAAATCCAGAAATCCCAGCCACGGGTTTCTCGATCCCCAAAATCCAAATCTTGTTTCTAACCTGTTTTTCTCAAATCCCAGGCATGAAAAACAACTATAGTTGATAGAAAAACATTCTAAACATGTTTGGAATCATTTAAACAACATTTGAACTCAAAATCCTCAAAAATCCGAAAATGAGAAAAAGAGGAGAAAAATGAAAATCTTGAATCCAATCCGTTTTTCTTCAATCTAGGTTTAGATTCTAGTTGTTCTAAGCTCATTTAACACAAATCCACGGTTTTCTAAGCTAAACAAACTTAGATTTCAAAAACACACAAAATCGAAAATTTTGTAAAAAGTTTAGAAATTTCGAATCTAACCTCGAATCGAAGCTTCAATCCGCGTTCTCGGTTGCCGAATCACGTCCCCGAGCTTCCTCCTTGCTGTTCCGAAGCTTGGATTCGAATGGAAATCAAAATTTTGAGAGAGAGAGAGAGGGAGCGAGAGGAGAGAGAGAGAGAGGAAGTGAGAGAGAGAGAGAGAGAGGAAGAGAGAAATAAATAGAGAAAATCGGTGGGCGGTTTTACTGTGCGAAAACCATGTGCCGCCCACGGTTTTGTAAAACGGAGTATTTTTAACATTTTACAAATTGTTGTGTTTTAAAACTCAAAACATCATTTTAAACAATAGAAATCTTTGAACATCAATTTAACAAAACAACCAAAAACTAAAAATCCAACCAAATATCTAATAAATTAAACTTAATTATGGCACAAACTTTAATTACAAAACTAAAAAATTCGGGACGTTACATATACACTCAAGTGTACATACATACATCCTATACCTATATTTTCATACTGTAGGTGGGAAGGGTACTTACTTGTGCTTGTGTATCGAAAAATCGACTTTGGTCTCTTTTCTCTTATGCTCCTAGGATCCTGTTGGC
This sequence comes from Artocarpus heterophyllus, assembly GCA_025403435.1. Lineage (NCBI taxonomy): Eukaryota > Viridiplantae > Streptophyta > Magnoliopsida > Rosales > Moraceae > Artocarpus > Artocarpus heterophyllus. The sequence goes on from CM046338.1 coordinate 23,301,934, forward strand.
CAATTACAAAACTATTAGCCAATTCCACTACGTCTTCGTTACAAAACGTTCGTTACTTAACTAGTCGAGTTGCATAACCGTATACAACTCTGAAACCACTAGTTTCCTTATTTCTAACTTACTCTACCCTATCGTTACTTACGAAGGGCAGATATCTTCCAAATCATCTTTTTATCTCATTGAAAACATTTTTGAGCTGTTTCGATTATTTGGACAAAAATGACGATTTTGCCATCCGTAAATTTACTGACATACTCAAGCTCGATTTCATTATTTTAATAAAAATAGCCACATATTAACTTTAAAATAATGCTTTAGTGGCTCATATCTCTTTATTTTACACTTATGCCTATTTTCTATAAAACTTTACAATTCAGCCCCTAAACTGAAAATTTTTGACAATTTTGCCCCTGGGCTAAAATTGTCCTTTTTATCCCAAAATTTTTTATTTTTCTCAAGGATCATTTTTGCTCAAAGTACTATATTCAAAATCTTTTGAGAAATAACATTTTTGTCCCTTTTTAAAAATTTTCACAATTTTGTAAATTCTTTGAAAAATTAAAATTTCACAAACGATTGAGTTTTTTGACGAACTGCCCAAATAACATAACTGTTTCGTTGAGATCTACAACTTTCATGTTTTAACTTTTCTCAAAATCTCACTGTACAGGGGTGTTTTTGGCCATTTTTTTAATTCTGTCGATAGAAATCTTTTTCTTTCAATTTAGTCCCTACAACATTTGTACAAAAATCTGTTTCAAAATTGCAAATCTACTCCTGCAAAGACCATTCCATACCTTATTCAAATCATTCTCATGCTCAAATATCATTTTTGCAAAGTCTAACATCAAAATTACAAAAATAATACTTTTTATAAAAATTACCATTTTGCACCATAAATCAAAATTTCAGAACTTACACATGTCATACTTCACATATGCATGAAATTTCATCAAGTACATACTCAAGAACCCTCATGGGTTTGAAAGAATAGAAATCAAAATAAAATTCATAAAATTTCAAAACTTTGAAATCTTAAACTTACCAAAATAACACTCTTTTGATTTCTAGCCTTCCAAGGCTCCTTGAATTCCTTCTTAGGCTTCCTTTTCATGCAAAAATACCATGAATTAATTTTTCCCTTAACCCATGAAAAATCCCCTGAAAACTTGCTAAAAGTTTGAGATTTTACCTTAAAACTTGTGAAAAATCCTTGGGCTTTGCTTCTAAAATTTGTTTGGGGTTATTTTTACAAAGTTTGGGGTTTAGAAAATTTTTTTTTTGGAGGGCTGCAACTATGGCTACTGGAGCTAGAGGAGGAAGAAAGAAATGATTTTTTTTTTTGCTAAAGTCACATTAAATGCATCCTTATCTCATTTGGTGACTCATGGTAACCCATGAGTATACCACTAGGTGTCATCATGCTATTGGGCCACATTGCATGGCTTGTAGGCCCAATAGAATTCAAGTGTTCACTTTGTAGAGTTAAAAATTTATACTATGTAATTTTTCACCACACAGTAATTTTCTTATACTGTCATGGTTAAATCAGCGTACTTTCTATCCTTAAACTGTATAAAAATATTTGACTTACTTTTCATTCACTTTTGGAGGCCAATCATAACATTTTTCGTATCTACGTTTTCACTTAGCAGTATTCTTATATTGCACTGCCTCCTTTCTACCCTAGGTTAGGGTTTGGACAACCTCTATGTCCTATTTTCATTCTAATTTTCCATTCGTTTATATCACAATTTTACAATTAATCGTGATATAAATTAATTTTATGGATATTATTTACAAATTTTTGAGTAATTAAACTCATAAAATCTATATTTTACCATATCCAATATTGCAATCACAATTGCCATAAAATTTGCAATCGTAATTTTTACAAAAATCATAATTTTTATAAGAATTTACATTTTTAAGAGTAAATTCATTAATTAAACCCAATTAAATATTATGTTTTATTAATAAAATTTTCTCGGTCATTACACAACCACTACCAGCCTCCACCCTCGTTGGTCTCAATCCCAGCCTCCCATCCTTATCGCCCTCCCACAGCCTCCACCAGAGATCCACAACGGCCTACCTCGTCTATTAAAAGATCCATTAGATCCTCGTCTCACCTCGTCTAGACACCGTTGTGATGCACAATGGGTTTTCTCCTCTATCGTTGATGAAGACAGCCTTCAGTTCGTGGGTTTTCTCCATCGACGCTGATGAAGACGACCTCTAGTTTGCGAGGCTTCTCCTTCATTGCTAATGAAGACGACCTCACCCTTGCAGTTCACTCGTCCACATCTAGCCCCCGTCACGCGTCCCGATCTCCTATGGTGCAACATCCTATGGTGCATGATTTCTCACACACCCCCCTACCCCCACAATGCTCACCTCCCAGCACCGCTCCTCCTGGCGATTGGTTTTGTGAAACTGAAGTTTTTTTTCTTTTTTTTAATGTAAAAGTTAATTCAAATTTAGAAATTAGGAAATTAATTATGTGTAATGCCCTTGAATTTTAAAGTAAAATTAATTATGTTAAGTTTAATTATTAAATGTGCCAAGTGTGAATTTATTGTTAATTTTAGTCATTTAAGATTTTATCGTAATTGTTATATTTGAAAAATTGAATTTTAGTTCTTAAAATACCAAATGATATTTTTACACCATATTTTCTCTATATTTACAAAAATTCCCTTGACCCCCTTTATTTTTCCCTCTCTCTTTCTTTCTTCATTTTCCCGTCTCTCTCTCTTACGTCTCTTTTTCTCTTACGTCTCTTTTCTCTCTTTGCACACTTTCTTTCCCTCTCTTCCTCTCTGATTTTCGCACCAATTTGAGCAAGAATTGAAGTTCAATCATCAAGTTTTTCATCCAAAAACGCTATTGGGGTTAGCTTTCTCATTTTCTTTAAAATCTCAAAGTTTTAAATTTTAATTTTTAAAATTTTCTTTGATTATTGAATCCGAGCTTCTTTAAGCTCAAACAATGTTCAATTCAAGTTGTAGATACTATTTTAGAGTGAATCTAAGCTTTGTTTAAACAAAAATTGATTTAAACAAGTTTTGACATTTTTCTTTGATTTTCAAATCAATTGTGAAATTGAGCTTTAATTTGAGGAAAAAGGTTTAAATTTGTTCTATTACGGTTTTCTATGCTTTCTGTATGATTTTCATGATTTGCAAATTGAAAAACAAGTTTAAATTTGGGTTTTGAGTTTAAGGAGGCTAAAACTCGAAATCTAAAAATTTACAGAATTTGTCAGTTCGGTATGCCGGAGATATAAGTTTGACAAGCCGGCGTCATGTCATCAACAGGCCAGACACAAGTGAGTTCTGTAGGCCAGTTCTGGAGTTTGGTAAGCTAAACTGTACAGATTCGATAGGCCAAACCATGATGTTCAGCAAGCCGACTGTGCACTTTGAAATTTTTATTTTTATTTTCGATTTGCAATGTTTAGTGATTTAGAAATGTTTTAAAAAGGATTATATTTTATGTCATGATTATTTTGAGTCAAAAGGTACACTAATAATTAAATTAACATAATGATATTTGTTAAATGTGATTTCTAATTGTAAATGCAATTTTAAGGTTTTGAGCATATATAAAGCATACGTTGAATTTTATTTGGAGCTTACGTTATTGGATTTAAAATGATGTAGAATATGTTTTATATCCTTTCTTCGGTAGCCCCTTTTATAAATCATTTTGGCCAAAGCTTATGTTTTCTTTTAAGAATGATTTCTGATTGATATTGAAGTTATTTTTATACATTTAAGTAAATGAATTTAATTATTCTTTTTGGATTTCCCGAAAACCCATACGGTGATTTTTTATCAAGTTTCTTACAAGTAAGCATTTATTGCTTTTGTCAATAATTTTGAGATTCATTTTAGAAAGCCTGAATTGCGAACAATATTTTGTAACTGTTATTTTTAAATAACTTGTTTTTAACTTATTATCTTACTGAGCCTTCTGCTTATTTTTTCCTTTTTTTAAAAAAAATCCCTTTTCTAGGTTTGAAGAGGAATGATGGTCCTAGGATCGAAACCTGGCTTTATGAGTAGAAATGGTATTTTCTCTAGAACTGTGGTATGATGCGTGCATTGTATGACTTGTCCCGATTCGACGTTGATGTCGTGTCGTCTTTATGAGTTTCTATATTTTTAATTTATTTCAAAGACAATAATTTACTATGGTTTTTAGTAGTCTTGTAGTACTATTATTATAATTATTTGTATTTTATTTACCCACCCACCTTCGTGATAAGTGACCATGTGATGGTGAATGAGAATAAGATCTCGACCCCACCTTCGTGGCATTCACGTTATGGTGACCGCCGATGATATTTATTTCAAATAAGAAATCTACTTCATCTATTTACTTTTTTCTTGATTTGCCTCGTTTATTTCATCTTATTTACTTTAATCTCATTTAATTCGCCCTATTTACTTTAATTTCAACTTCTTTACTTAAAACTTACTGACCTCCACCCAAGGCATCGCATTATGTAATGTGGAGATAATATGTGTTTGATGTAAAGTTAGTTTGTTAAATTTGTATGTTTTTGGTAAAGTTAATTCAAATTTCATCATTTGATTTCTTATTTGTAAAATCAATTTGTGTATTTTATGTGAAATTCGTATAATTAGTAGGTTTGATTTTGTGATTAATGTTAAAATTATTGTAAAAAGATTATTATCAAATTTATTTATCTAGGAAATAATCTAAAAAAAGTCATTATTTTCTAATTAAAATGTGTATGATAGTTAATTTGATATAAAAAAAGAGAGAAATAGATTCAATTTTTGTAAGAAATTTGTAAAATATAAAATTTTTTTGTAAATATTTAAAGGTTAGGGTGAAAAATGGAATTTAGGTAAAATAGAATTGGTTTTTTAATAATTTTTATTTCTATTTGGACATAATTGTGTATAGAAGAGACTACATAGAAATTTTAACCACCCTTCGATCGGTCTCCACCGGTGAAAAATGTTAGCATTCTCCGCCATATACTAACCTTTTACGAGATATTTACATTTTTATGCCCTCTATTTCAAATTTATTTAAAAAGTATATATTTGGTTTTTAGTCTCATGGAATGCCTACCTTTTTATTAATTTAATACACAAATCTATACCTTATTTTGACTAATAATAGATTTTAATTTTTAAAATGATCAAATTATCCTTGTGTAAGTGAAAAAAAAAAAAACTAAACTTTCAAATTTTAAAACTATACCATCGGTTTTGAAGAAAACAAAAACAAAAGCACACCAAAAATCTACTTTTGAGGGTATTCTAGACATTTTTTATGACATAATCTTTAATTCAAAGTTTTCTCAAAATTTTAAAATTCTCTTATTTTTATTTGATAGTATTTTAGGTAATTTTTAGGTTAAAATTAAATGTTGAAGGGGAAATTGTATAAATTTATATATTCAATGTAATAAGAAAGTATATACTTGATGAGATTAAAAACCTAAGGTAGAATGTTTAAATAAAATTAAAACAGAAGATATAAAAAGGTAAATAACCATTTAATCATTACTTTGAAAATGGATAATATATACATTAAATTCCACTATTTGATTAAAAAAATATTACATAAATTTATTAAATAATTAAAATTTTATCATTACTTTGAAAATGGATAATATACACAATAAATTCCACTATTTCACTAAAAAAATATTACATAAATTTATTAAATAATTAAACTTTTTATAAGTATTTAAATGGCAAGGAATATTTTGCAACATAAAGACAATATTAACAAGAACATTCTTATTAAAAAAATAAGTTATTAACACCAATGACCCCTAAACTTTTAGGTCACTTTTATTTTGCCCCCAAAACTTTAAAATAATGGCTTTTCCCCTTAAATTTCCTAACTTTTAATTTTATCCCTTGAACTTTTAAAAAATCACCACTTTGCCTCCTAAAGTATCAAAGTTCCTCACTTTGTCCCCGAATCTTTAATTTTCTATTCAAATAGATAGGATTAAGCTTACATGATTTGTAAATGTGTCACCTATAAGAGAAAAAAAATGAGATTTTATCACTTTTAAGTTTTGTTTTATGTTTACACTCTCACTCAGGTTTTTTATGTAATCTAAACTCTCATTAGAAAGGGTTTATATGCATAATTTTTCTCAACTTTATTGTGTAACTCTCGTTGAATAAGTCGATGTTGTTCACTGATGTCTCCTTGTCTTTAATGCATAATTCATTGTCTTTATTATTTAAATTTAGATCTTGACGGATAATACTGACTTATTAAATGAGTTATGCATTAAACATAAGTAGAATGTATTGACAAACCTTTCCTAAATTAGAGTTTAGATAAAAAAAATCATAAGTGAGATGTAATGTTCCGAAATTATTTAATAGTAATTAGTGTGTAAATTGGTGAATTAGTGTGCCTAAATATAATTCAAGCTTAATTTAATTATTTTGTAATATTTTCTAGATTAATTTTAACTTAATTATTTTGTTGGTTATCTTAAATTTTAAAAAAATGTTAAATTACCTTAAATGAATTTTAGCATTTTTGTTAACTCATTTTTTAAACAATTTGGGCATTTTATTTTCATTTTATTTTATTCCCCAAAATTCAGGTTTAATAAAAATTTAGAAAAAAAAAAAAAACAAATTGCCAAATTTCCAACAGGTCCCATTCCATTACTCTCAGGCATAATTACATGGAACTCAGCTTTGAAACTCAAAGCTTATGCACTGGAAACTCAGAAAACTACCCTCAATCACCCTCCCATGTGAGTCCTCACTTAGACTAACAAATGAAAACCATCTTGCAACTCAGACATCTCTTTTTGCCAAACTGTGTGCTGAACACAGTGTTCCTATGAAAACCACTTCCATATAGTCAACAAGGCTTACAAACTCAGACCTCATTTACCCTGTGCTCTCTCTTTCTTTCCCCTCTCCACATCTCTCACTCTCTTTGTGCAGCCCAAACAAAACCTAGTCATACTCCCATTTTCTCTCATTTTTTTGCAACCAAAGAATAGAAGCAGGAAGCTAAATCCACAAACTAAAGCCACCCAATTGCACCAATTCATTCACCTAAGGTTAGAGATGCTTTCTACAAACTAAATTTATGATTTGAAGCTTTAAAAACTAATTTTCATGATCAAAAGCTTGTGCTCTAAGTTTGGCTTTGAATTCAGCTAGAACAGTTACGATTTTGAGCTTGTTTGAACAAAATTGTGCCTTGCATGTTTTGATATGAGTCTTGATAAGCATAAACAACACATAATATAAGGTTTTATGATGATTACAATGTGAATTCATGCTTTAATTTGGGTTAGAATAGAATGGAAAATAGTTTTTACATTTTTTATATATTTTTGAAATAATATGTGAAAATGTATGAAAGATGATGAAAATGTATTGCATGGCTGTGAAATTGAGTTTGGAAACTTCATATCATGTTCATGGATTGTTTAGAAATGTTTTACATGCAGTAAAGTAGAATTAAGATGAGATTTTCATGGATTGAAGCTCAAATGCTCGAACAGATCATCCTAGCCGTGAACACGTGGTCAACCGCATGCAGCAAAATGCAGTCAACCGCACTACACAAGTTTAGTAGGTCAACCTCATATGGTCGGCAGGCTGAACCTAACTGGTCCGACATGCCAAACTAGGATAGTTGGCAAGCCGACTAGGGAGTCTGAAATGATAGATTTGTCCCTAATTTTTCCTTGTTTAATGATTTAGAAATCTTGTATAAAGATTATGGTTTTGAGTTTGAAACACTGAAATTATGATAGAGGGCAAGCATGATTATTTGAAATCTAAAGGCACACTAAGGTATCATGAAATAGCATATTATGTAGAATCATCGTTCAGCATATGTAATGTATCTATCTACACCATAAAGTTTAGCTATCGTTTCGAGGAGCTAACGTATAGCAGAACAGAACTGCAATGTTGGTACAATCATGCTAGATTACGAGGCAGGGCTCTAGACCCTCCTTATTCGATGGCCATGATTTTAAAAGAGTTTTGACAATACTGTGTTTTCTAGAAAAATATTTTTAAGGAATGATTGTCTATTTTTATTTATTTATTTTCCAGTGGATATTACATATGACCGTAATAGACAGAATAATGAATGCAAATATGATAACCTAGTAATATGAGAATCAAATAATAATAAAGTACTATGACATTGTGTACCAAACGGGTTAAGGACCCCCATTCAGAATGAGATATTAGTGCATGATGCCACACACAAAGATCGGGTTGTGTAGAGACTAACCTTGGGAGCAAGTTCTAAAACCCAACTGGGCCACTCCAGTGGTAAATTAGTTGGTTTGCACATAATGAAAGGCAAATCTTGATTTTAAATGATCATTGGACCTAAACGATAAGTATGGAATGCTTGCTATTTATTTATTGTATCCTTATTGCCTTTATATTTACATATTTCAATTAAAATTAATGTTTTAAAAACTTAAGTCTTACTAAGTTTTTCACTCATAGTTTACTTGTTTTAAAATCCCTCCTTCCAAGTGGTACACAATATACCACCGAATAGGATGCTGCTAGTTTGCACGCGTGGACTTTGAGAAACTTCTTTAGTTTATCTGCTAATTTAATTAAGGCATGTAATATTAAGGACATTTTTTATTTTCTGTTGGACTGTGGTTTGTATCTTTGCTTATGTTGTACTGTGTTTGCACTGTGTGGGGTCCGGTATGGCCCAATCCACTCTCGATGAATTTTTATTATTATTTAATTAATTTAGATGTATTTCATGAAATTTATTTGCTAAGTTCTTAAAGGATGATAATATTCAAAAAAGTTTTAAATTTACCACATTTTCATAAATTTTCCAAAGCATGTTTTCTTAAATTATCAATTAAATAATCAGCGAGTTTAGTTAAACTTGTTTAATTTATTTTAATTAAACTGTCACGTCACTATTCGGGTTTAGGTTCGTCACATATTTGCCATTAAAGCCCCAAGTTTTGAACCTTGGGAATTATACAAACATAAATACGACAATGAAAACCACTAACAGTCCAATTTTATTCTCAAAACTAAGAGAATGGCATCTAGGTGCCATCCAGTTGCTGTTGACGTGAATCCCGATGATGACGAAGGGATGATGGGAGCTATGTTTGTTGCCTTCCAGCAGATGGTGGCGAGGGTACAGCGTGAAGATCCTAGAGTGAGTCATCGACATAAATATTTTATGGAATTTCGATGTGTAGCTATACCGACTTTTAACTGAAGAGGGGATCCACAAGCGGCCGAATATTGGTTCGATTCGGTAGTAAAACATTTGGATACACTTGGAGCACTTGCAAAATACCGAGTTGAGTTCATAGCCTATAATTGGAGGGAAGTGCTAATGCCTAGTGGAAATAGGCAAAACATGTGAAAAACAACAAGAATATTAGCTGGGACAAATTTGAAAGGTTATTCTATAATCGCTATTTCCACAAGGGCATAGAGACTAAAAGATTGCTGAATTCTACCATCTGGAATAGGGTGACATAAAAGTCAGGGAATACAAGGTGAAGTTCACCAAACTAGCTAGGTTTGCTCCATTTGTCATCGCTTGTGAACAACAAAAGTGTATCAAGTTTCAAGAGGGACTTATAGGATCTATCCGACGACATCTCGTAGCTTTGTGGATCCATGTTTATGGTGAGTTGATACTATCAGCTTTGTCAGTGGAAAGCAACAATGTTAGTTACTATGAAAACGAGGCAAAGACCTCAAGCAGACCCCAGAGGAACAACAAAAGAGACGACAACAACCATTAGGCTTAGGCAAGAAATCAGCATGATGGTGCCAACAGTAGAAGCAGTAGTTCTTTAGGTTGTAGATGAAGCAAACCCTATAACTTCTATTGCCACTTCTGTTAGCAACCAAGACATATCAAGAGGAATTGCCAGATAAGGAACTCTCAACAAGCATCCCACCCTCCCCTGTCAGTCCCAGGCCCAAACTTTTGCTTAGCTTTAGCAAGTGTCTCAGCCATAGTTCCACTTGTTCACCTCACCTAGCATAGGGTTATCAGCCGTCGAGTTCCCAAAGGAACTTTCCATAATATAAAGCGCTTAGTCTAGCTAGTGTGTAATCTCCTCCACCACAACAGTATCGACTAACGAATCTTGGACCTAGCGATGTCAATAAAGCAAAAGGAAAAGCCTTAATTCAAGTACACATGATGACTACAGGAAGTTCTAGCTCTCAGGCCAGTAATGCTGTAGTTGACGATATGATTCTCATTTCTCAATCTTTAGCTCATGTCTTATTTGATACTGGTGCCATGCATTTTCTCATTTTGAATTTATTTGTAAATACTTTGGGACTAAAAGTAGAGGAATTCTGTGAAGCTAGTGGGGTAAGTGTATGTAAATAATGTATGTAGTTCTTGTAAAATTATGATTGGGGGTGAGATTTTAAGAAGTGATCTGATTATATTCCCTATGAATACTTATGATGTAATCCTAGGGATAGATTGGTTATCTAGGTATAATGCTATTGTAGACTATCGCCTTAGAAAAGTGACCTTAGTGGCTATAGGAGACGACGATCACCTACCATGGTGGTGATGATCGAGTAATGAGTGAACGAGTCTTAAAGTCGTGTTTTGGAGGGCAAAGAAACTTAGCTTGTTACACACTTCTTTTAAAACTAGAAGAAGAATCTAATGCAGCTGGAAGGAACATAATCATACCAGTGGTTGACAAGTTTAATGATGTCTTCCCCTACGAGTTACTTGGATTACCACCACATCGAGAAATTGAGTTCAATATCGAGTTACTACATAGGACCAATTTGAATTCTGTTGCACCATATCAGATTACAGTAACATAAATGAAGGAACTGAGGAAGTAACTTTAGAAACTTGCAGATAAAGGGTACATCCAAAACAGTATGTCACTGTGGGATACGCCAGTTCTATTTGCTAGAAACATTAAAGTACTCTCAAGATATGCACTGACTATCGCAGCTGAATTAGGTCATAGTGAAAAACAAGTACCCACTACCTAGAATCGATGAGTTATTTGATCAATTAGGAGGTTCTTGGTATTTTTCAAAGATAGACTTGTGCTCAAGATATCATTAGCTTAGAGTCAACGAAGAGGATATTCCTAAGACGGCTTTCAGGACCCGATATGGACATTTTGAGTTCTTGATGATGTCATTTGGATTAACAAACATCCCTATAGCTGTTATGGATTTGATGAATTGGATACTTGGATTAGTTTGTGATTGTGTTCATCGATGACATATCGATCCATTCTAAGACTTAGGAAGAGCATAAGTAGCATTTAAGAATAGTACTTCGGACTCTACGGGAACATCAGCTATATGCTAAGAAGGAAAAGTATGAGTTTGTAAGACACATCATCTCTGATCAGGGTACTTTAGTGGATCCTTCCAAAATAGAAACAGTGGTGCAATGGGAATGACCAAGGAATGTGGTTGAAATCTGATTCCTAGGACTCGTAGGATACTACAGAAGATTCATGCAAGACTTCTTGAAGATAGCATCTCCATTGACACAATTGACTAAGAAAGATGTTTGGTTTAAATGGAATATTGAATGTGAGCATGCCTTCCAGGAGTTGAAGACCCGGTTGACCACCACTCTAGAATTGGTTATATTGAAGCGTGATAAGCCTTATGAAGTCTATACTAATGCATTAGGGCATGAACTTGGATGCATATTGATGTAACATGGATGGGTTGTGGTATATGGATCATGACAGCAGAAGCCTCACAAGCAGAACTACCTCATTTGCAGCAGTAATTCATGCACTGAAAATTTAGAGATGCTATTTGTACAGAGCGATATTTTAGATTTTTTTAGATTACAAGAGTCTAAAGTATTTGTTTACTTAGAAGGATCTAAATTTAAGGCAGTAAAGATGGATAGAATTCATGGAAGACTAAAACTTCATGTTGCAGTATCATCCAGGAAAAGCCAATGTAGTTGCAAATGCACTCAGTAGGAAATCTTCTAGAATTCTCTCTTATTTGGCATTTGAGGATTAGAAAAGAGATGTAGTGGCAAACGAGTATGGGTTACAGTATTATGAGATTGCAATTAGGTTTTGGGGTAAAACATGGAATCTTCTCCAACTCTCGTTCAAATGGTAAAGCAGAACCAATGGCGAGATCAACATCTTTAAGAGATATGGACACGGATAAAGAATTGAGAGTAGTTTGATGAATGGAGGATACATGCAAATAGGCTTTGTACTTTAGAAAATGTTTGGCGATGTTTACAAAAGAAGAGGTGACAAAGGCTGTAATGGATAAGGCACACAAGTCTTGTTTTAATATTCATTAAGGGAGCATGAAGATATATCGCGATCTAAAAGGAGAGTATTGGTGGAGAGGTATGAGAAAACATGTTTTGGATTACGTTGCCAAGTGTATGACTTATCTCCAGGTGAAAGGAGAACACTAGCAACCCACAGGACAACTTCAATCACTTCCTATTCTAAGATGGAAGTGGAGCACATCATGATGGATTTCCTCACCATTTACCAAGAACAAAGCAGAAACACGATGCAATTTAGGTTGTTGTCGATAGGTTGATAAGATTAGCACATTTTATACCCTTCAGATCGATGTGCTTGAGAAGAGTCCTTAGAGAGTTGAATCTTGAGAATATAGTAAGACTGTACAAAGTTCCATTGTCTATTCCCTCTAATAGGAATACTTGGTTTAACGCTAAATATTAGAGAAGTTTCCAAAAAGCACTAGGCACAGAGTTGAATTTTAGCACTACTTTTCATCCTCAGACTGATGGACAGTCTGAGTGAGTTATTTAGGTTCTTGAAGACTTGTTACGTGCTTGTATTTTGGACTTTGGCATAAACTAAAAATGGCACCTGCATCTGGCTAAATTCACGTACAATAATAGTTACCAAGCAAGTATCAACATGGCACCATTTGAGGCACTTTATGGGAGACCGTGTCAGTCACTGGTTTGTTGGTTAGAACCAAAGGATAAGATTGTCACTGAACTTTATGAGATCCATAAGAATAATGAAAAGCTTACTGTGATTCAACATAGATTGAAAGCTGTAGAAAGCCAACAAAGAGTTATGCTGACAAGAGATGCTGACCTCTAGAATTTGAAGTAGGTGATTTTGTTCTCTTAAGGGTTTCACCGTGCAAAAAGATTACAAGTTTTGGCTTAAGTGGCAAACTTGCGCAAAGGTATGGGCCATTTGAGATTACTCATCGTGTCAATGTAGTTACTTACCAACTTGATCTTCCCCTTAAGCTCTCTCATGTTCATAATGTATTCCATGTATCAATGCTCCAAAAGTGCCCACAGGAGCTGAGCAAAGTTATTTCATTCTATGATGTGCCGATATAGGAAGACACGACCTATGAAAAGGTGCCAATTTAGATCATCGATCAAAAGGTAACAATTTTACGACGTCATGACATACCACTAGTGAAGGTCTTGTGGCAACACCATGGAGCTAATAAGGCGATATGGGAATTGGAATTGACGATGTGAGAACTGTACCCATATTTATTTTGCCTTTGAGATGATTTCTAGTTTTGAGGATGAAATTCCTTTAAGGGAGAAGAGCTGTAATGTCCCAAAATTAATTAAAAGTGATTAGTGTGTAAATTAGTGAATTAGTGTGCTTAACTATAATTCAAGCTTAATTTAATTATTTTGTAATATTTTCTAGATTAATTTTAACTTAATTATTTTGTTGGTTATCTTAAATTAAAAAAAAAATCGTTAAATTACCTCAAATGCATTTTAGCATTTTTGTTAACTTATTTTTTAAACAATTTTGGCATGTTATCTTCATTGTATTTTATTCCCCAAAATTAAGGTTTAATAAAAATTTGGAACAAAGCAAATTGTCAAATTCTCAACAGGTCTCATGCCATTACTCTTAGACATAATCACGTGGAACCCAGCTTTAAAACTCAAAGCTTATGCATTGGAAACTCAAAAACTACCCTCAATCACCCTCCCACATGAGTCTTCACTCAGACCAACAAATGAAAACCATCTTGCAACTCAACAACTCTTTTTGCTAAACTGTGTGTTAAACATAGTTTTCTAATGAAAACCATTTCCATATATTCAGCAAGGCTTACAAACTTGACCTCATTGACCTTGTGCTCTCTCTCTTTCTCTTCCCCTCTCCACGTCTCTCACTCTCTCTATGCAGCCCAAAGAAAACCTAATCACACTCCCATTTTATCTCATTTTTCTGCAACCAATGAACAAAAGTAAGAAGCTAAAATCCAAAAACTAAAGCCACCCAACTGCACCAGATTGTTCACCTAAAGTTAGAGATGCTTTCAACAAAATAAATTTATGATTTGAAGCTTTGAACACTAATTTTCATGATCAAAAGCTTGCACTCTAAGTTTGGCTTTGAATTCAGCTAGAACAATTATGGTTTTGAGCTTATTTGAACAAAATTGTGCCTTGCATGTTTTGATCCGAGTCTTGATAAGCATAAACAACACATAATATAAGGTTGTATGATGATTGCAACGTAAATTCATGCTTTATTTTGGGTTAGAGTCGAATCAAAAGTTGTTTTTACATTTTTAATATATTTTTAGAATAATATGTGAAAATGTATGAAAGATGATGAAAATGTATTGCATGGCTGGGAAATTGAGTTTAGAAACTTCATAACATGTTCATGGATTGTTTAGAAATGTTTTACATGCATTACAGTAGAATTAAGATGAGTTTTTTATAGATTGAAGCTCGGATGCTTGAGCAGATCATCCTAGCCGCAAACACGCGGTCAACCAAATACAGCAAAATGTGGTCGACCGCACTGCACAAGTTTAGCAGGCCGACCTCATATGTCTGCAGGCCAAACCTAACTAGTTTGGCATGCCATACTAGGATGGTCGGTAAGCCGATAGGACAGCCTGAAATCACATATTTGCCCTTAATTTTTCATTGTTTAATAATTTAGAAATGTTTTATAATGATTAAGGTTTTGAGCTTGAAACACTAAAAATATGATAGAAGGCAAACTCGTTTATTTGAAATCTAAAGGTGCACTAAGGTATCTGTTAGACATGTATGCCCTAAGGAGTAAAAATGTAATACGTTTTTGGAGACATTTTTATCAATAGAGAATTTATTCATTTATATATACCAAATCTTGTTCTCTTTACGTTCATATTTGTTGAATGTATGATAAGCAAACAGTAGTCTGAGACTGTCAGTCTAAACCTTAAGAATTGGGCATATGATGGACTGATTATGCGGAAGACACGATTCTTAAGGTGATGGTCTAAAACATATGATCCGTAATCGAGGGAATAAATTTGGGCGCTTTATTCATGTAAAGATTGTTATTGTCTATATCCCTTTGGGAGATGGTTTGTCTTGGACCATCAGAGTTGGACTCCGTGAATAGAAACATTGGCACGTTGTCATAGGTGACGATGTGTTGGATCGGGACATAAAGTGAATTGATTTGGATTAATAATTTGTCTTGGCAAATCGATTCACTTTAGACAGTCATTTTGTATTGTATCTTAATCTTGAGATGAATAAGTGGGCCCGTTGTCTCGACTTGTGTCTTTTGATGTACCAATGGGTGACTCCCACATCTCAATTAATGGAATGCATGCCGGTACGTTGGAGGCATGACTCTTGATGCGTAGACTTGGTATTCACAATATGGAATCCATAGCTCTCTTTAGGAGTAATGATATCCTTATATGCATTGTCCTATAATTCGAAAACTGGAACGCTCAACCATTTGGATACATAGGGTGTAACCGAATGGTATACTATCTTTGGATGGTAAGTTTTCTAATGGTGAGACAATGGACGTAAGATAAAAATAATCAGGGAAGGTAAGACAGAACTTGTCCTTAAGCGTATTAAGATTATCGTATGGGATACATACACTATGATATGTCATGGAGACTTAGCTGTACAAGCTTCGTATTCTATAAAGTTCAGAGTGCAGCTCCAGCTTTTAGTGGAGTAGCGCTGGAGTTGATAATTGTGAAATGTATATCTGGGATATTGGGTTTCATAATTTTCATGAGCTTGAACTTTATAGGTCCATTTGGTCCCTTTTGCTAGCTCACAAAATCCTGTAACGACATGGCGTGCTTTTCCAATAATTGGTGACTTATGTCGGATTTATCAGATTGGTTTAAAATTTGTAAGAATCAAATAATTCATGTCTGTTTATCGGTTGAATTAATTATTGTAAGAAAATTAGTTTAAGATAAACTTGTTGAATTATTGGATCAGATAATTCTTGTCTGTTTATCGGTTGATTTTAATTTTGGATAAATTTAGAATCAAGATAAACTTGTAGAATTATTGTGAATTGATTTATTTCTTAGAGATTACTTGATAAAGTTTGTTTTGATCAGATATCTTCTTCTATTGGGTTATTTGAATCAAAACTGAAGACTTTATCCTTAGAATCTTGGGTGGAAAATAAAAGATTCACGGAGATTTTTTCTCAGGAGTTCGGCCTGTCGAATGACAGTGGTCGGCCTGCCGAAGTGGCCTGTTCGGCCTGTCGATCATAATTGTTCAGCCTGCGATCAGCGGTAGATAAGATTACTCGTTTTCACGGATCTTATCAGATATTGATCGAACTTGATTCTGTTTCGAGTTTTTGAGACCTAATCTGATAGGACTGACCCTAGGACCAAGCGTATAAAGGGAGTGAGTCATGATTTACTCAGATCAGATTGAGAGATTAAGAGTGATACTCTTCTAGTGAGCATCTGAAAACTCCCTGAGAGCTTTTGTTCACAAATCACGAACACTAGCTTTGGGTTCTCTCTATTGGTTGGAAGGAGAGTCACCGGTGGAAGAGTTGTACGTGTGAGCCCACACTCACTCGGTTTGTGGATAGAGAATAGCAAAGAAGACCAGTTGGTTGAGGGGTCTTCTAGGAACGTTACTTCTCTACATAGGCTGCAGAAGGTTCTTCACAAAGAGGTTAGTAAGATCTGTCTAATTTATACATATAACATGTCAAACTTGTGTTTTAGGAAATTACTCTGATGAAAATTTTTAAAATTTCCGCTGCGCACCTTTGTTTCCAACAATTGGTATCAGAGCAATGGTTTTTACATAAATTTGCAAGTTTGTGATCATGTTATAATGCATAAATTTTGTGATCCTTATCTCTCCTATGCTTGAATTGAATTTTATAGAGAGATAGCACTCTAGGTTTCTATATAATATATATGCTGTCATGGATTATATGGTGAATGTTTATTAATTAATTATGGTTGATTAAATCGTGGTTTAATTATTTATTAATTAATTAATTCATACCAGTTATGGTTCCTTAGAGGTTAGAATGGTGTATCGGGTGTTCTCATGTAATTAGATGGTCGGACTATCATCTCCGTCTAGGATTGTTATTTAATTTTTAATTTGTAAGAATTTTGTAATTAATGAATTATTCGGGAGAAGAAAGAACAAGAAAGTCGGATCTTAAAGATTGATGAATGGTGCCTCCAGTATTTCCTGAGTCTCTAATTTTATGTTTTTGAATTGTTGAAAATAAAATTGATAATTACATTAAAATTGTATTTTCTGTATGAAGAGGATTACTGCTCGGTCGGCATGCCGGACTCACAGTTCGGCAGGCCGAAGGTCACAGATCGGCAGGCCAGACGTGTGGTCGGCAGGCCGACAGTGGGGCAAAATTTTGGAGCTCTGCCGGCAGGCTGATTACTAGATCGGCCTGCCGACCGAGAGCTGCCATGTCCAGAAAAGGTGCAATTTTTCACTGCATTTTAATTTTATTTTTGGACGATTCTGAGAAACATTAAATTTGGATATGACCGGAAATATGAAGTTTCGATTCATACGGGATTGAGACTTGAAGATGGATATTACATGAAGAAGGATACAGCTTGAGGATTCAAGGATGAAGAATCGATAAATGTCTCGATTATTCTCTTGTAATCTTAGTTTTCTATTCTCTAGGGTGGAACTATAATATTACGGTTATTATTATTTTGCTTGTAGCTTTGCTTAATTGCTTTGCTTATCTGGATTATTATATGATTTACCATGTATATTGATAACATGTCATATAGAATAGGGAGTGCTGCTCATATTAAAATTGTTCATAAAACCTTGACTTCAAAAGATTGAGTGGGAGAAGGTTTTCGAAGAGAGGACCTAAGGCCTCCATCGTTGATCCATAGGAAGAACATGTGGTCCCAACCCCTAGGAAGGGATTTCTATCATGTACCAGATTGGATCTTTGAAAGGATAAGGTATTTTAGTATGATTTATGGTTGCACACCCCTAGGTGGTGATTATAAATCATGGATAAAATATTGAAATGATGGTTATACACTCACGTTAATTTTATTATTAACCTCTCCTAGGAGCTCTGTTAATAAAATTAATGGCCAAAGAAACGATTATTAGTATATGCTGGATCATACGGGTCCTGGATGGCATATTAATCAGGAGGGGATCCGTGTTCCTGATTGAATTTGGCATGACTCCCCTAGGAGCTTGTTGAATTCTGAGTTGGGAATTATCGTGTAAGGTTGTGATATTTTCAAGGTTTTGACACATAAACACATTTGTTACATGATTTTACATTATATGTTTGCTTATGTTTGGGTATAATGAGTTCTTGTTGTAGATTGAAAAATGTCTAAACAAAACGCTTAATCTTCGATACTTTGACAAAAACCAATTAACTGGTGAGAATTATAACGATTGGAAACGGAACCTGGATATCCGTCCTGTCCTTTGAGGAAACTGAAATAATGTACTGACAACGCCCTTGTCCTCCCGAGCCTAACGGGAGACACATCTAATGAGCAATTGGAGGCGTATGACCGCTGGAAAGATGCTAATGATCAGGCCGCGCCTGCTATGTTATGGCCAGCGTGAAACAATGTTCGGCAGGCTCAACATCAGATTATGAGTACTGTGAAGCAGGATCTTGGATAATCTTGAGGATATGTTTGGAGGCCAGGCCATAGACAAAGCGGCAAGGGGCGCTTCGAAACTCTTAAACTATAGACAGAGGACCGGGGACATCTGTAAAGGGAGCACATGAATGTTGGTCATATGGGTTACCTCACTAAGGTTTAAACCAATGGAACCGACTCGATGCTGAAACTCAGATGACTATGGTCTTTGAGACTCTGTCTAAGGAATTTATTCCGTTTAGAGTTCTTTTAATTTGAGCAATAGACGGGATAATGAACCTTACAGAACTGATGAAACAGTTACAAGAGTGTTGAACTGCTGATCAGGGAGTCTCCTGCTTGGTGGAGAGGCCAACATGGTAGCTGCTTCTGGTTCCAATCCTAACTCTGGGAATGGAAAGAAGCAACAGGCCAAGAACGGGAAGTCTTCTATTCCTGCTACTACCAAGAGCAGAAGAAGAAGAAGAAGAAGAACCCAAAGAGCTTAAGTGCTTCTTCGTGGTAAGGTCGGGCAATTAAGAAGCATTGCAGGACTTCCTTTCCAAGGGAGGCAGGTGTGATCTTCTATATTTAAAACTTGTTTGGTTGAGGAATCCAGTGACATCTGGGTCATAAATTCTGGTACAACTAATCATGTTTGTGTTTCTCTGCAGGAGTCAAAGAAACTAGAAGTTACCTACGTGAAGACTTAACGCTTCAGATGGGCGATGGATCTTTGGTCTCAGCGGAAGCAGTGGGAGATGTCCATCTTTATTTTGATAATTATAGGAATTTAATTTTGCGAGATTGTTTTTATGTTCCTAAATTTAAAAGGAATTTAATTTCTGTATCTTCTTTATTTAAAGACACCTACGTGGTATCTTTTAATGAAAAAGTGGTGATTCGTAAAAACTAAATCTTTAACCTGTTCTGGATGGATGCAAAATAATCTATATTTTATCAAACCTAAGATGGACTTATTGCTTAATGCTGAGATAAATGATAATGACTCAAAAAGACTTAAAACTTCTCACTCTAATAAGACTTATCTTTGGCATTTGCGCCTTGGCCATATTAACCTGAATAGGATTCAAAGGTTGGTAAGGGATGGACCTTTAAGTCACTTAAAGGTGGAATCTATACCTCAATGTGAATCTTGTTTGGAGGGTAAAATGACCAAAAGACCATACGGGTCTAAGGGCAATAGGGCCGAAGGGGTTCTAGAACTTGTGCATAGTGATGTTTGCAGACCGATGAACATCCGGGCACAAGGAGGGTATGAATACTTCGTCACTTTTATTGACGATTACTCAAGATATGAGTATGTGTACCTAATGCACCACAAAAGCGAAACTTTTGACAAGTTCAGGGAGTTTCGGGCTGAAGTGGAAAAGCAATTGGGTAGACCCATAAAGGCACTTCGATCTGATCGAGGTGGGGAATACCTTTCTGATGAGTTCTTGGGACACTTGTTAGAGAATGGGATTTTATCCCATTTGACTGCGTCGGGCACTCCGCCGCAGAATGGCATAGCGGAGAGAAGGAATAGGACTTTGTTGGACATGATTAGGTCCATGATGAGTTATTCATCATTGCCTTTATCCTTTTGGGGATATGCACTACGAACCGCATGTTATCTTTTGAACAATGTGCCTTCAAAATCGGTCCCTAAAACTCCTCACGAGTTGTGGACAAGACAAAGACATCCTTAAACCATATTTGCATATGGGGATGTCTAGCTTATGTCCTGTTTAAGGATCCGAATAAGTTGGAAGCACGTTTGGAAGTTTGCGTGTTTGTAGGATATCCAAAAGGGACTAAAGGGGGTTATTTTTATAACCCAAAGGAAAATAAAGTCGTGGTTTCAACTAATGCAACTTTTCTTGAGGAGAGTTACATGGACAACTTTAAACCTCGAAGCAAAGTGGTGCTTGAGGAGTTAAGGGGTGATTCGTTCACTCCGGAGGTTCCGAACGAAACCATTCCGATCGATGTAGAAAAACCAAACAAACTTGAACAACAATCTCAGGGGCTTCGGCGTAGCGGGAGGATCGAGCGTCAACCTGAGAGGTATATGTTCAATGGGGAGGTCTTCTTGGTTGAACCAGATGAACATGATAGGGATCCTTATACTTACACAAAAGCTATGGAGGATGTTGATTCAAGACTCTGGACAGAGGCCATGAACATAGAGATGAAGTCTATGGAGACTAATCAGGTCTGGGAGCTTGTGGATCTTCCCGAAAGGGTAAAACCCGTAGGGTGTAAGTGGATCTACAAGAGAAAAATGGGAGTGGATGGAAAGGTCGAAACCTTTAAGGCTAGACCGGTAGCTAAGGGTTATACGCAAAAGGAAGGAATCAATTATGAGGAAACCTTTTCGCCTATAGCCATGCTTAAGTCCATCTGGATTCTCTTGTCCATAGCTGCCGCTCTCAACTATGAGATTTTGCATATGGATGTCAAGACGGCTTTCCTGAATGGCTATCTTGATGAGTCTATTTATATGGTACAACCAAACGGGTTCAAGGTCGCGGGTCAAGAGGGTAAAGTTTGTAAACTGCTAAAGTCTATTTATGAACTTAAGCAGGTTTCTCGTTCTTGGAACATAAGATTTGATCAAGTGATCAAGACTTATGGGTTCTCATAAAACGTGGATGAACCATGTGTTTACAAATACATTAAGGATGGGAAGGTGGTTTTTCTACTGCTCTATGTAGATGACATTCTACTAATTGGCAATGACGTTGGGGCATTGTCATCGGTCAAATTATGGTTGACCAAGCAGTTTGACATGAAAGACTTGGGTGAGGCTAATTTTTTTCTCGATATCCAGATTTTTCGGGATAGGAAGAGCAAAATGATAGCTTTGTCATAGGCCGGCTACATAGATAAAATTCTTAGGAGGTTTGCAATGCAGGATTCCAAGAAAGGTGGGCAACCATCTAGGTCTGGAATTACTCTTTCTAAGAAAGACTCTCCAAAGTCTTATGAAGAAAGAGAATACATGAAGAAGGTGCCTTATGCTTCGGCAGTGGGTAGTCTCATGTATGCCATGCTTTGTACATGACCGGATATTAGCTATGCGGTTGGGATTGTAAGTCGATTTCAGGCGGATCTAGGACCGAACCATTGGGTTCTGGTAAAGCATATTTTAAAGTACCTGAGAAGGACTCGAGGGTATATGCTTGTGTATTCAGGTGAGGACTTAACTCCTCTATGATACACTGACTCAGATTTTCAATCCTGTTTAGACTCGAGGAAATCGACTTCGGGGTTTGTGTTTACTCTAGGCGGCGGTGCCATCAGTTGGAGAAGTAAGAAGCAAGATTGCACTTCAGATTCAACGATGGAGGCCGAGTATGTGGCAACTAGTGATGCTTCGAAAGAAGCAGTGTGGCTCCGTAAGTTCCTTGGGGATCTTGAGGTAGTTTCTGGTATGGATAAAGCGGTATCACTGTACTGTGATAACAGTGCGGCGGAAGCTAATGCTAAGGAATCAAGATTTCACAAGAAGAGTAAGCATATTGATCGGAAGTATCATGTGATAAAGGACTTCATTGAGGCCGGGCATGTCATAGTGTGCAAGATCGCGTCAGAGGACAATTTAGCTGATCCATTTACGAAGACACTTACTGGGAGAGTCTTCGAGAGGCATGTGGAAGCTATGGCGATGCGAAATTTGCTGTATTTACTCACTTAGTCCAAGTGGGAGATTGTTAGACATGTATGCCCTAAGGAGTAAAAATGTAATACGTTTTTGGAGACATTTTTATCAATAGAGAATTTATTCATTTATATATACCAAATCTTGTCCTCCTTACGTTCATATTTGTTGAATGTATGATAAGCAAACAGTAGTCTGAGACTGTCAGTCTAAACCTTAAGAATTGGGCATATGATGGACTGATTATGCGGAAGACACGATTCTTAAGGTGATGGTCTAAAACATATGATCCACAATCGAGGGAATAAAGTTGGGCGCTTTATTCATGTAAATATTGTTATGTTGTCTATATCCCTTATGGGAGATGGTTTGTCTTGACCATCGGAGTTGGACTCCGTGAATAGAAACATTGGCACGTTGTCATAGGTGACAATGTGTTGGATCGGAACATAAAGTGAATTGATTTGGATTAATAATTTTGTCTTGGCAAATCGATTCACTTTAGACAATCATTTGTATTGTATCTTAATCCCGAGATGAATAATGGGCCCGTTGTCTCGACTTGTGTCTTTTGATGTACCAATGGGTGACTCCCACATCTCAATAGTGGTATGCATGCCGGTACGTTGGAGGCATGACTCTTGATGGCATAGACTTGTTTTTCATAGATATGGAATCCATAACTCCTCTTTAGGAGTAATGATATCCTCTTATATGCGTTGTCCTGTAATTGGAAAACTAGAGCGCTCAACCATTTGGATACATATGTGTAACCAAATGGTATACTATCTTTGGATGGTAAGTTATCTAATGGTGAGACAATAGAACGTAAGATAAAAATAATCAGGAAGGTAAGACAGAACTTGTCCTTAAGCTGATTATGGATTATCGTATGGGGATACGATACACTATGATATGTCATGGCGACTTAGCTGTACGAGCTTCGTAATTCTATAAAGTTCGAGAGTGTAGCTCTAGGCTTTTAGTGGAGTAGCGCTGGAGTTGATAATTTTGAAATGTATATCTGGGATATTGGGTTTCATAATTATTATAAGCTTGAACTTTGTAGGTCCATTTTGGTCCCCTTTTCTAGCTCACCAAATCCTGTAACAACACGGCGTGCTTTTCCAATAATTGGTGACTTATGTCGGATTTATCGGATTGGTTTAAAATTTGTAAGAATCAAATAATTCATGTTTGTTTATCGATTGAATTAATTTTGTAATAAAATTAATTTAAGATAAACTTGTTGAATTATTGGATCAGATAATTTTTGTCTGTTTATCGGTTGATTTAATTTTGGATAAATTAGATCAAGATAAACTTGTAGAATTATTGTGAATTGATTTATTTTCTTAGAGATTATCTTGATAAAGTTTGTTTTGATCAGATATCTTCTCTATTGGGTTATTTGAATCAAAACTGAGACTTTATCCTTTAGAATCTTGGGTGGAAATTAAAAGATTCGCGGAGATTTTTTCTCGAGAGTTTGGCCTGCCGAATGACGTGGTCGGCCTACCGGAGTGGCCTGTTTGGCCTGCCGATCAGCGAGAGATAAGATTACACGTTTTCACGCGGATCTTATCAGATATTGATCGAAAGCTGATTCTGTTTCTAGTTTTTGAGACCTAATCTAATAAGGACTGACCCCAAGACCATTGGCTATATAAAGGTAGTGAGTCTCATGATTTACTTAGATCAATAGAGATCAATTGAGAGATTAAGAGTGATACTCTTCTAGTGAGCATCTAAAAACTCCCTAAGAGCTTTTGTTCACAAATCATGAACACTAGCTTTGGGTTCTCTCTATTGGTTGGAAGGAGAGTCATCGGTGGAAGAGCTGTACGTGTGAGCCCACACTCACTCCAGTTGTGGATAGAGAATAGCAAAGAAGACCAGTTGGTTGAGGCTCTTCTGGAACGGTACTTCTCTACACAGATTGCGGAGGTTCTTCACAAAAGGTTAGTAAGATCTGTCTAATTTATACATATAGCATGTCAAACTTGTGTTTTGGAAATTACTCTGATGAAAAATTTTTAAAATTCTGCTGCGCACCGTGTTTCCAATAGTATCATCAAATAGCCTACTAATGTAGAATATTCTAGTTTAGATATTAATGTATCTAGTCTACACTTCAAGTTATCTGTTATTTCGATGAGCTAACATGTTGTGGAACGGGACTATGGTATTGGTGTAATCTGCTGGATTACGAGGTTGGGCTCTAGACCTTCTTCATTCGATGGCCATGATTTTAAAAGAGCTTTGCCCATACTATATTTTTCTGAAAAATGTTTTTAATGAATGATTGTCTATTTTTATTTATTTATTTCCAATGGATATTGAATATGACCATAATGCACCTAATAATGAATGTAAATAAGAGAACCGAATAATGATATGAGTACTATGACATTGAGTATCAAATAGGTTAAGGACCCCCATACCCCTATTTGGAATAAGATATTAGTACATGATGCCACACACAGAGATCGGGTTGTACAGAAAGCAACCTTGGGGGTAGGTGTTAAAACCTAGCTAGGCTACTACGGTGGTGAATCAGTAAACTTGCATATAATGAAAGGTAAATCTTGATTTTAGATGATCGTTGGATCCAAATGGTAAGTATGGAATGCTTGGTATTTATTTATTGTCTCCTTATTGCCTTTATATTTACATATTTTATTTTAAATTAATGTTTTAAAAACTTAATTCCTACTAAGCCTTTCGCTCACAGTTTACTTGTTTTAATATCCCCCTCTAAGTGGTTCGCAATATATCGCTGAATAGGACAATGCTGGTTTGCATGTGTGGACTACAGAAAACTTCTTTAGTTTATCTGCTTATTTAATTAATGCATATAATATTAAGGTCATTATTTATTTTCTGTTGGACTGATTTGTATCTTTTGCTTATGTCGTTATTGTGTGTGCACTGTGTGTGGTTCGGTGTAGCCCGATCCATTCTCGATGAATTTTTATTATTATTTAATTTAATTTAAAGGTATTTAACTAAATTTATATTTTAAGTTTTCAAAGGATGGTAATATTCAAAAAAGTTTTAAATTTATCACATTTTGATAATGTTATCTTAAATTATCAATTAAATAATTGGCAAGTTTAGTTAAACTTACTTAATTTATTTTAATTAAACCGACACGTCACTGCCTAGGTTTGGGTTCGTGACATGAGAGTATAAACATGAAACAAAACTTGTGAGTCATGAAATCTTATTTTTGCCTTTACATGTGACCCATGTGCAAATCATATGGACTTAATTTTGTCTATTTGAATGAAAAAAAAAATTGTTTAGTAGCAAAGTAAGGAGTTTTGAAAGTTCAAGAAATAAAAAGGTGCTTTTTTAATTTCAAGAGGCAAAATGAGAAGTTTTAAAAGTTCATAGGACAAAATGGGAGAGATCTTAAAATTTAGGAGCTATTAGTATTAATGACCATTAAAAATGATAGCTTACACTCCAATTGAAATAGATTTGAGCTAGATCATAATTGTTTGACTGATGGTTAGGAAATTGGACCTTAAATCTAATGCTTGGGCATAAAATTTGGTTGTGGCATTGCCTGATCTGACTAGCTAGCACTACTTTATTAATTCACTTTTAACATGAAGGGTTGTAGTTGAACAGAAGATTATAAGAATAGAAAGGTTGTAATAGCAAGGTCATGACTAGGTTATGAACTGAATTGGCACATCTGTTTGATGTAGGATGCGGTTGAACGACCGTTAGAGTTATCATCTACGTAGGATCAACTTGTTATTAACATAACTACATAAGGGTATAAGGGTACAACATGACCCAACATGGTTTAGGCATGATTTGTTAGTTAGTTGACCAAATTTAGCCAAATCCAATTATATGATCTATTAGACGTGTATGCCCCAAGGAAAAAAAATGTAATATGTTTTTAGGGAAATTTTTATGAATAAAGAAGTTATTTATTATTTACCAAATCTTGTCCTCTTTATGTTCATATTTGTTGAATGTACAATAAGCAAACAAAAGTTTGAGACTATCATTCCGAACCTTTAAGAATTGGGCATATGATGGACAGATTATACGGAAGACACGATTCTTAAGGTGACGGCCTAAATCATAAGATCTGCAATCGAGGGAATAAAGTTAGGCGCTTTATTCATGAAAAGATTGTTATGTTGTCTATATCCCTAACGGGAGATGGTTTGTCTTGACCATCGAAGGTGGACACCGTAAATAGAAACTTTGGCACATTGTCATAGGTGACGATGTGTTGGATCGAGACATAAAGTTAATTGATTTGGATTAATAATTCTGTCTCAGTAAATTGATTCACTTTAGACAACCATGTATATTGTGTCTTAATCTTGAGATGCATAATGGGCCTGTTGTTTTGATTTGTGTCTTTTGATGTACCAAAGGGTGATATCCACATTTTAATAGTTGTACGCATGTCGGTACATTGGAGGCATGACTCTAGATAGCGTACACCTGCTATTCATAGATATGGAATCCATAGTTTCTCTTTAGAAGTAGTGTTATCCTCTTATATTCATTATCCTATAATTGGAAAACTAGAGCGCTCAACTATTTGGATACATAAGTGTAACCAAATGGTATACTATCTTTGGATGGTAAGTTTTTCGATGGTGAGATAATAGAATATAAGATAAAATTAATCGAGGAGGTAAGACAGAATTTATTCTTAAGCCGATTATGGATTATCCTATGGGGATATAATACATTATGATATGTCATAAAGACTTAGCTATACGGGCTTCATAATTCTATATAGTTCGAGAGTGCAGCTCAAAGATTTTAGTGGAGGAGCGTGGGAGTTGATAATTATAAAATGTATATTTAGGATATTGGGTTTCATAATTATCGGGACTTGAACTATATAGGTCCATCAGGTCTCCTTTGCTAGCTCATAAAAATCGTATAACGATACGATGTGCTTTTCCAATAATTGGTGACTTGTTTCATATTATAAGATTGGCTGTAAATTTGATAGAATCACATAATTCATGTCTATTTATTAGTTGAATTAATTTTGTGAAAATTAATTCAAGATAAACTTGTTGAATTGCCAGCATCAAATAATTCATGTCTATTTATTGGTTGGATTAATTCATGTCTGTTTATTAGAGAATGGGATTTTATCCCATTTGACTGTGTCGGGCACTTTGTAGTAGAATGGCATCGCAGAGAGAAGAAAATGACTTTATTGGACATGGTTAGGACCATGATGAGTTATTCATCGTTACCTTTATCCTTTTGGAGAATTGCATTACAAACCGTATATTATCTTTTCAACAATGTGCCTTTGAAATCGGTCCCTAAATCTCGTCACGAGTTGTGGACAAGCAAAAAGACATTCTTAAACTATATTCGTATATGGGGATGTCTGGCTCAGGTCCTATTTAAGAATGCGAATAAGTTGAAAGCACGTTTGAAAGTTTATGTGTTTGTAGGATATCCAAAAGGGACTAAAGTGGGTTATTTTTATAACCCAAAGGAAAAAAAAGTAGTGGTTTCAACTCATGCAACTTTCCTTGAGGAGAGTTACATGGACGACTTTAAGCCTTGAAGCAAAGTGGTGCTTGAGGAGTTAAGGAGTGATCTAATCACTCCGGAGGTTCCAGTAGAAACCACTCCAATCGGTGTAGAAAAACCAAACAAACCCGAACAACAACATAAGGGGCTTTGGCATAGTGGGAGGATCGGGCGTCAACCCAAGAGGAGTATGTTCAATGGTGAGACCTTCTTGGCTGAACCGAATGAACATGACAGGCATCTTTATACTTACACAGAGACTATGTAGGAGGTTGATTTGAAACTCTGGACAGAGGCCATGAACATAGAGATGAAGTCTACAGAGACTAATCAGGTCTAGGAACTTGTGGATCTTCTTGAAGGAGTAAAACACATAGAATGTAAATGGATCTACAAGAAGAAAAGAGGAGTGGATGAAAAGATTGAAACCTTTAAGGCGACTGTAGCTAAGGGACACACGCAAAAGAAATGAATCAATTATGAGGAAAGCTTTTCGCCTGTAGCCATGCTTAAGTCCATCAAATTCTCTTATCCATAGCTGCCGCTCTTGACTGCAAGATTTAGCAGATGGATGCCAAGACGGCTTTTCTAAATGGCTATCTTCTGAGTCCATTTATATGGAATAACCAAACGGGTTCAAGGCTAAGGGTTAGAAGTGTAAGGTTTGTAAGTTGCTAAACTCAATTTATTGACTTAAGCAAGCTTCCCGTTCTTAGAACATAAGATTTGATCAAGTGATCAAGATTATGGGTTCGTATAAAATGTGGATGAACCATGTGTGGACAAACACATTAAGGATGAGAAGGTGGTTTTTTTACTGCTCTATGTAGATAACATTTTGCTAATTGGCAATAACGTTAGAGTGTTGTCATCTGTGAAATTATGGTTGACCAAGTAGTTTGACATGAAGGACTTGAGTGAGGCTAATTTTGTTCTCAATATCCAATTTTTTTAGGATAGGAAGAACAGAATGATAGCTTTGTCTCAGGCTAGCTACATAGATAACATTCTCTAGAGGTTTGCAATGCAGGATTCTAAGAAAGGTAGGCAACCATCTAGGTCTAGAATTACTCTTTTTGAGAAAGACTCTCCAAAGTCTGAGGAAGAAAGATAATACATGAAGAAGGTGTCTTATGCTTCGGTAGAGGTAGTCTCATGTATGCTATGCTTTGCACACAACCGAATATTTGTTATGTAGTCAAGATTGTAAGTCGATTTCAAGTCAATCTAGGACCGAACCATCAGGTTGCGGTCAAGCATATTTTCAAGTACTTGAGAAGGATTTGAGGGCATATGCTTGTGTATTCAGGTGAGGACTTAACTCCTCTAGGATACATTGATTCATATTTCCAATCTTATCTTGATTCTAGGAGATCAACTTCGAGTTTTGTGTTTACTCTGGATGGTAGTGCCATCAGTTGGAGAAGTATGAAGTAAGATTGTACTTTAGATTCAACGATCGAGGCCGAGTATGTGGCAGCAAGTGATGCTTTGAAAGAAGCAGTGTGGCTTCACAAGTTCCTTGGGGATCTAGAGGTAGTTCCTGGTATGGATAAGGCAGTATCACTGTACTGTGATGATAATGCAGCGGTAGCTAATGCTAAGGAACCAAGATTTCACAAGAAGAGTAAGCATATTGATCGAAAGTATCACGTGATAAAGGACTTCATAAAGGGTGGGCATGTCACTATTTACAAAATCGCATCTGAGGACAATTTAGCTTATCTATTCATGAAGACACTAACTGCAAGAGTTTTCGAGAGGCATGCGGAAGCCATGGGGATGTGAGATTTGTCATATGTACTCACTTAGTGCAAGTGGGAGGTTGTTAGACGTGTATGCCCTAAGGGGTAAAAATGTAATATGTTTTTCAAAACATTTTATCAATAAATAATTTATTTATTATTTACCAAATCTTGTCCTCTTTACGTTCATATTTGTTGAATGTATGTTAAGCAAACAAAAGTTTAAGACTGTCGTTCTAAACCTTTAAGAATTGCGCAAATGATGGACAGATTGTGCGAAAGGCATGATTCTTAAGATGACAGTCTAAATCATAAAATCCATAATCGAGGGAATAAAGTCAGGTGCTTTATTCATGCAAAGAGTGTTATGTTGCCTATATCCCTAACGGGAGATGGTTTGTCTTGACCATCAGAGGTGGACTCCGCGAATAGAAACATTGGCACATTGTCATAGGTGACGATGTTTGAGACATAAAGTGAAATGATTTGGATTAATAATTATATCTCGGCAAATCGATTCACTTTAGACAATCATGTGTATTGTATCTTAATCTTGAGATGAATAATACGCCTGTTGTTTTGATTTGTGTCATTTGATAAACCAAAGGGTGACATCCACATTTTAATAGTGGTACACATGCCAATACATTGGAGGCATGACTCTAGATAGCATAGACTTGTATTCATAGATATGAATCCATAACTCCGCTTTGTTAGACATGTATGCCCTAAAGAGTAAAAATGTAATATGTTTTTGGAGACATTTTTATCAATAAAGAATTTATTTATTATTCATATACCAAATCTTGTCCTCTTTACGTTCATATTTATTGAATGTAATATTAAGCAAACAATAGTCTAAGACTGTTGGTCTAAACCTTTAAGAATTAGGTATATGATGGACAGATTATGTGGAAGACACGATTCTTAAGGTGACAGTCTAAATCATAAGATCTACAATTGAGAGAATAAAGTTGGGCGCTTTATTCATGTAATGATTGTTATGTTCTCTATATCCCTGTTGGGAGATGGTTTATCTTGACCATCGGAGGTGGACTCCACGAATAGAAACATTGGCACATTGTCATAGGTGATGATGTATTGGATTGGGACATAAATTGAATTGATTTGGATTAATAATTCTGTCTCAGTAAATTGATTCACTTTAGACAATCATTTGTATTGTATCTTAATCCTGAGATGAATAGTGGGCCTGTTGTTTTAACTTGTGTCTTTTGATGTACCAAAACGTGACACCAGCATTTTAATAGTGGTACACATGCCGGTACGTTGGAGACATGACTCTTGATAGCGTAGACCTGTTATTCATAGATATGGAATCCATATCTCCTCTTTAGGAGTAGTGATATACTCTTATATGCATTATCTTATAATTAGAAAACTAAAGCGCTCAACCATTTAGATACATAGATGTAACCGAATGGTATACTGTCTTTGGATGGTAAGTTTTTGATGGTGAGATAATGGAACATAAGATAAAAATAATCGGGAAGGTAAGACAGAACTTGTCCTTAAATCGATTATGGATAATCCTATGGGGATACGATACACTATGATATGTCATGGAGACTTAGCTATGTGGGCTTCATAATTCTATATAGTTCGAGAGTGTAGCTCCAAGCTTTTAGTGGAGTAGCGTTGGAGTTGATAATTATGAAATGTATATCTGGGATACTGAGTTTTATAAATATCGGGAGCTTAAACTATATAGGCCCATTTGGTCCCCTTTGCTAGCTCACAAAATCTTGTAACGATACGGCGTGTTTTTCTAATAATTGGTGACTTATGTCAGATTTATCATATTGGCTAAAATTTGAAAGAATAAAATTATTCATGTTTGTTTATCGGTTGAATTAATTTTGTGACAAAACTAATTCAAGATAAACTTGTTAAATTATCAGGATCAAATAATTCATGTCTGTTTATCGGTTGGATTAATTTTGAATTAATTCAAGATAAACTTGTTGAATTATTAAGAATTCATTTATTTTTCTAGAGATTATCTAGATAAAGTTGTTTTAACTAGATAACTTTTCAATTGGGTTATTTGAATTAAAATTGAGACTTTATCCTATAGAATCTCGGATGTAAAATAAAAGATTCACTAAAATTTTTTATCTCTAGTTCTATTAGACATGTATGCCCTAAGAAGTAAAAATATAATATGTTTTTGGATACATCTTTATCAATAAAGAATTCATTTATTATTTATATACCAAATATTGTCCTCTTTACGTTCATATTTGCTGAATGTATGAGTAACAATAGTATAAGACTGTCGGTCTAAACCTATAAGAATTGGGCATATGATCGACAGATTATACAAAAGACACGATTCTTAAGGTGACGGTCTAAATCATAAGATCTGCAATCAAGAGAATAAAGCTGGGCACTTTATTCATGTAAAGATTGTTATGTTGTCTATATCCCTATCGAAAGATGGTTTGTCTTTGCCAATGGAGGTGGACTCCGTGAATAGAAACTTTGGCACATTGGCATAGGTGACGATGTGTTAGATTGAGACATAAAGTGAATTGATTTTGATTAATAATTCTGTCTTGGCAAATCAATTCACTTTAGACAATCATTTGAATTGTATCTTAATCCTGAGATGAATAGTGGGTCCATTGTCTTGACTTATGTCTTTTGATGTACTAAAGGGTGACACCTACAAAATTAATAGTGGTACGCATGCCTGTATGTTGGAGGCATGACTCTTGATAGCATAGACCTGTTATTCATAGATATGGAATCCATAGCTCTTCTTTAGGAGTAGTGATATCCTCTTATATGCATTATCCTATAATTGAAAATTTGAGCGCTCAACCATTTAGATACATAGGCGTAACCGAATGGTATACCATCCTTGGATGGTAAGTTTTTTGATGGTAAGATAATAAAACATAAGATAAAAATAATCGGGAAGGTAAGACAGAACTTGTCCTTAAGCCGATTATGGATAATCCTATAGGGATACGATACACTATGATATGTCATGGAGACTTAGCTATATGGGCTTCGTAATTCTATATAGTTCGAGAGTGCAGCCCTAAGCTTTTAGTGGAGTAGCGTTGGAGTTGATAATTATGAAATGTATATCTGCGATATTGGGTTTCATAATTATCAGAAGCTTGAACTATATAAGTCTATTTGGTCTCCTTTGCTAGCTCACAAAATCTTGTAACGATATGGCGTGTTTTTTCAATAATTGGTGACTTATGTCAGATTTATCAGATTGGCTAAAATTCAAAAAGATCAAATAATTCATATCTGTTTATCGGTTGAATTAATTTTGTAACAAAATTGATTCAAGATAAACTTGTTGAATTATCGGGATCAAATAATTCATGTCTATTTATCGATTGGATTAATTTTGAATTAATTCAAGATAAACTTGTTGAATTATTAGGAATTCATTTATTTTCCTAGAGATTATTTAGATGAAGTTGTTTTAATTAGATAACTTTTCTACTGGGTTATTTGAATTAAAACTGAGACTTTATCCTATAAAATCTCGGGTGAAAAATAAAAGATTCGCTAAGATGTTTATCGGCAATTTGGCATGCTGATCGTCAGGATTGGCCTACCGATGGGCAAGTTTGGCATGCCGGTTAGATAGATCGGCATGTCGACCGCGCGATAAAAAGATCACGCGTTTTTACGCATATTTCATTGGATATTGATCCGAATTTGATTCTGATTTGAATTTTGAGGCAATATCTGATAAGGACTGACTCCTGGACCCAACCGCTATAAAAAGGGAGTGAGTCTCATATTATTTAGATTAGTTGAGAGACTAAGAGTAAAACTCTAATAGTGAGATTCTAAAACTCCTTCAGAGCTCTTGTTCCCAAATCACGAATACTAGCTTTGGGTTCTCTTAATTGGTTGGAAAGAGAGTCACTTGGTGGAAAAGTTGTACGTGTGAGCCCACACTCACTTCGATCGTGGATAGAGAATAGCAAAAAAGACTAGTTGGTTGAGGCTCTTCTAGAACGTTACCTCTCTTCACAGATTGCGGGAGTTCTTTGGCATTCAAAGGTTAGTAAGATCTGGCTAATTTATGTATATAGTGCGTCAAACTTGTGTTTTAGAAA
The DNA here is from genome assembly GCA_025403435.1 of Artocarpus heterophyllus. NCBI lineage: Eukaryota > Viridiplantae > Streptophyta > Magnoliopsida > Rosales > Moraceae > Artocarpus > Artocarpus heterophyllus. The sequence goes on from CM046338.1 coordinate 23,335,952, forward strand.
ATACTCTGATATAAAAATTTTAAAATTCTGCTGCATACTATTTTTTCTAACAATTGGTATCAGAGCCACTGTTTTTAAATAAATTTACGAGTTTATGATCATGCTATATGTGTAAATTATGTGATCTTGATCTCTTCTATGTTTGAATTTATTATTATTGAGAGTTGGCACTCTAGGTTTCTATATATTTTTGTATGTTGTCATGGATTATATGGTGAATATTTATTAATTAATTATGGTTGATTAAATTATTATTTAATTATTTATTAATTAATTAATTTGTACTGGTTATGGTTCCTTAGAGGTTAGAATGTGTATCTAGGTTTTTCATGTAATTAGATGGCAGACTATCATCTCCGTCTAGGAATTATTATTTAATTTTAAATTTGTAAGAATTTTGTAATTAAATAATCATTCAGAGAAGACGGATCTAGAAAATAGATGATGCTACACCCAAGTATTTCCTGAGTCTCTAATTTTATGTTTTTGAATTGTTGAAAATAAAATTGATGAATTGCATTAAAAATTTGTATTTTTCTAGAAAGGGTGATTTTTGTTTGGTCGGCATGTCTAACCCTTCAATTCGATAGGCCGATGGTCGCAGATCGACGAGCCAAGCATGGGGTTCGGTAGACCATCAGCGGGGCAAAAATCAAGTGGCTCTGGGGGCGGGCCGAACTTCGAGTTCGACAGGCCGATTTGTGAAGATCGGTAGGCCGGTGGATCACGACTGGCAAGCCGATCATCCATATCAGCTTACCGGCAAAGAGCTAGAAATTTTTTTCAGAAAAGGTGCAGTTTTCAATGTAGTTTTAATTTTATTTTTGAGACAATTCTGAGAAACAATAAATTTAGATATGACCAGAAATATAAAGTATTTGATTCATACGAGATTGAAGACTTGAAGATGGGCATTACATGAAGAAGAATACAGCTTGAGGACTCAAGTATGAAGAATCGACAATTCTCTTGTAATCTTTGTTTTCTATTCTCTAGGGTGGAACCATAATGTTACGGTTATTATTTTGCTTGTAACTTTGCTTGTTAGCATTATAATATGATTTGCCATGTATATTGATAACATATCATATAGAATAGGGAGTGCCGCTCATATTAAAATTGTTCATACATAGTTTTTAAAAATAAAACCTTGATTTCAAAAGATTGACTAGGAGAAGGTTTTCGAAGAGAGGACCTAAGGCCTTCATCATTGGTCCATAGGAAGAAATGGTGGTCCCGACCCCTAAGAAGGGATTTCTATCATGTACCAGGTTGGATCTCTAGAGGATAAGGTATTTTAGCATGATTTATGGTTGCACACCCCTAGGTGGTGATTATAAATCATGGATAAAATATTGAAATGATGGTCATACACTCATGTTAATTTTATTATTAACCTCCGCTAGAAGCTCTGTTAATAAAATTATTAGCCAAAGAAACGACTATTAATATATGTTGGATCATATGGGTCCTAGATGGCATATATTAATCAGGAGGGGATCCATGTTCTTAATTGAATTTGGCGTGACTCCCCTAGGAGCTTGTTGAATTATGAGTTGGAAATTATTGTTGTAAGGTTGTGATATTTTCAAGATTTTGACACATAAAGACATTTGTATATATTTACATGATTATGTTATCTTACTAAATTATTATTGCATGTTTGCTTATGTTTGGTATATGATTCTTTATTGTAAATTAAAAATGTCTAAAAACGCTTTATCTTTGATACTTGACAAAAACCTATTAATCGGAGGAATTATAACGATTGGAAATGGAACCTGGATATCGTCCTCTCCTTTGAGAAATTAAAATTTGTGCTGACAATCCCTTGTTCTCCCGAGCCTACAGGAGATTCCACCAATGGGCAATTCCAAGCATACGATCGCTGGAAACATGCAAATGATTAGGCTGACTGCTATGTTATGGCCAGCATGAATAATGTGCTGCAGGCTCAACATGAGGATTATGAGACTACTAAGTAGATCTTAGATAATCTAGAAGACATGTTTGGAGGCCAAGCTATAACAAAGCAACAAGGGGCACTTCGGAAACTCTTGAATTGTAAGTAGAGACCAGGGACATCTATAAAGGAGGACATGATGTTGGTCATGGATTACGTCTCACTAAGGCACAAGCCAATAGAGCCGACATTGATGATAAAACTAAGATGACTATGGCCTTTGAGACTCTGTCAAAGGAATTTGGTAGCTGCTTCTGGTTCCAATCCCAACTCTAGGAATAGAAAGAAACAATGGGCCAAGAATGGAAAGTCTTTTGTTCCTACTAACAACAAGAGTAAGAAGAAGAAGAGGAAGAACCCAAAAAAGCTTAAGTGCTTCTTCTGCGGGTAGGTCGAGCACATAAAGAAGCATTGCAAGGACTTCCTTTCCAAAGAAGGTAGGTGTGATCTTTTGTATTTATAAACTTGTTTGGTTGAGGAATCCAGTGACATTTGGGTCATAGATTCCAGTGCAACTAATCATGTTTGTGTTTCTCTGCAGGGGTTCAAAGAAATGAGAAATCTGCTTCATGAAGACTTCACACTTCGAATGGGCGATGGATCCTTGGCCTTAGTAGAAGCAATGGGCGACGTCCATCTTTATTTTGATAATTATAGGAATTTAATTTTGCGAGATTGCTTTTATGTTCCTAAATTTAAAAGGAATTTAATTTCTATAGCTTATTTATTTAAGGACTCCTGTTTGGTTTCTTTTAATAATAAAGTAGTGATTCGTAAAAATAAATCTTTTATTTGTTCTGGATGGATGCAAAATAATCTATATTTTATCAAACCTAAGATGGACTTGTTGCTTAAAGCTGAGATAAATGATAATAACTCTAAAAGACTTAAAACTTCTCACTCTAATAAGACTTATTTTTGGCTTTTGTACCTTGGTCATATTAACCTGAATAGGATTCAAAGGTTGGTATGGGATGGACCTTTAGGTAACTTAAAGGTGGAATCTATACCAAAATGTGAATCTTTTTTGGAGGGAAAATGACCAAAAGACCATTCGAGTCTAAGGCCAATAGGGCCGAAGGGGTTCTAGAACTTGCGGACCGATGAACATCCGGGCACAAGGAGGATATGAGTACTTTGTCACTTTTATTGACGATTACTCAAGGTATGGGTATGTGTACTTGATGCACCACAATAGCAAAACTTTTGAAAAGTTCAGGGAGTTTCAGGCTGAAGTGGAAAAGCAATTGGATAGACCCATAAAGGCACTTTGATCAGATCAAGGTAAAGAATACCTTTCTGATGAGTTTCTGGGACACTTATTAGAGAATGGGATTTTATCCCATTTGACTGTGCCGAGCACTCTGCAGCATAATGGCGTAGCGAAGAGAAGGAATAGAACTTTATTTGACATGGTTAGGTCCATGATGAGTTATTCATCATTGCCTTTATCCTTTTGGGGATATGTACTACAAACTGCATGTTATCTTTGAACGATGTGCCTTCAAAATCGATCCCTAAAACTCCTCATGAGTTGTGGACAGGCAGGATGACATCCTTAAACCATATTTGCATGTAGGGATGTCCGGCTCTTATCTAGTTTAAGCATTCCAATAAGTTGGAAGCACGTTTGAAAGTTTGCATGTTTGTAGGATATCCAAAGTGACTAAAAGGGGTTATTTCTATAACCCAAAGGAAACTAAAGCCATGGTTTCAACTAATGTAACTTTCATTGAGGAGAGTTACATGGACAACTTTAAGCCTCGAACCAAAGCGGTGCTTGAAGAGTTAAGGATGATCCAATCACTCTAGAGGTTCCAAATGAAACCGTCATGATCAGTGTAGAAAGACCAAACAAACCTGAACAACAACCTAAGGGTCTTCGGTGTAGTGGGAGGATCGAGCGTCAACCTAAGAGGTATATGTTCAATGGGGAGGCCTTCTTGGCTGAATAAGATGATCATGATAGAGATCCTTATATTTACACAGAGGCAATGGAGGATGTTGATTCGAAACTCTGGACAGAGGCCATGAACACAGAGATGAAGTCTGTGGAGACTAATCAGGTCTAGGAGCTTGTAGAACTTCCCAAAGGGGTAAAACCCATAGGGTGTAAGTGGATCTACAAGAGGAAAAGAGGAATGAATGGAAAGCTTGAAACCTTAAAGGCTAGACTAGTAGCTAAGAGTTACATGCAAATGGAAGGAATCGATTATGAGAAAACCTTTTTGCCTGTAGCCATGCTTAAGTCCATCAAAATTCTCTTATCTATAGCTGCCACTCTCAACTACGAGATTTGACAGATGGATGTTAAGACGGCTTTTCTAAATGGCTATCTTAATGAGTCCATTTATATGGAACAATCAGGTGGGTTCAAGATCAAGGGTCAAGAGGGTAAGGTTTGTAAGCTGTTAAAGTCAATTTATGGACTTAAACAGGCTTCCCATTCTTGGAACATAAGATTTGATTAGGTGATCAAGACTTATGGGTTCTCAAAAAATGTGGATGAGCCATGTGTTTACAAATACATTAAGGATGGAAAGGTGGTTTTTTTGCTGCTCTATGTAGATGACATTCTGCTAATTAGCAATGATGCTGGGGCATTGTCATCGGTCAAAGTATGGCTGAACAAGCATTTTGACATAAAGTACTTGGGTGAGGCTAATTTTGTTCTCGGTATCCTAAGAAGGACTCAATGGTATACGCTTGTGTATTCGGGTGAGGACTTGACTCCTCTAGGATATACTGACTTAGATTTTCAATCTTGTCTGGATTCTAGGAGATTGACTTCGGGTTTTGTGTTTACTCTGGGCAATAATGCCATTAGTTGGAGAAATGTGAAGCAAGATTGCACTTCGGATTCAACGATGGAGGCTGAGTATGTGGTAGCTAGTGATGCTTCAAAAGAAGCAGTATGGCTTCGTAAATTTCTTCAGGATCTTGAGGTACTTCTTGGTATGGATAAGGTGGTATCACTCTACTGTGATAACAGTGTGGCGGTAGCTAATGCCAAGGAACCAAGATTTCATAAGAAGAGTAAGCATATTGATCGGAAGTATCATGTGATAAAGGACTTCGTCAAGGGCGGGCATGTCACGATGTGTAAAATCACGTAAGAGGAGAATTTAACTGATCTATTTACGAAGACACTTACTGGGAGAGTCTTCGAGAGACATGTGGAAGCTATAGAGATGCGAGATTTGTTATATTTACTCACTTACTGCAAATGGGAGATTGTTCGATGTGTATGCCATAAGGAGTAAAAATGTAATATGTTTTTGGAGACATTTTTATTAGTAAAGAATTCATTTATCATTTATATACCAAATCTTGTCCTCTTTACGTTCATATTTGTTGAATGTATGTTAAGCAAGCAATAGTTTGAGACTGTCGGTCTAAACCTATAAGAATTGGGCATATGATCGACAGATTATGTGGAAGACACGATTCCTAAGGTGACGGTCTAAATCATAAGATCCGCAATCTAGGGAATAAAGTTGGGTGCTTTATTCATGTAAAGATTGTTATATTGTCTACATCCCTATCGGGAGATGGTTTGTCTTCGCCATCGGAGGTGGACTCTGTGAATAGAAACATTGGCACATTGGCATAGGTGACGATGTGTTGGATCGAGACATAAAGTGAATTGATTTGGATTAATAATTTTGTCTTGGCAAATCAATTCACTTAAGACAATCATTTGTGTTGTATCTTAATCCTAATATGAATAGTGGGCTTGTTGTCTTGACCTGTGTCGTTTGATCTAAAGGGTGACACTCACAAATTAATTGTGGTACACATGCCGGTATGTTGGAGGTATGATTCTTGATAGTATAGACCTGTTATTCATAGATATGGAATCCATAGTTTCTCTTTAGGAGTAGTGATATCCTCTTTTATGTGTTATCCGGTAATTAGAAAATTAGAGCACTCAACCATTTGGATACATAGGCATAACCGAATGGTATACCATCTTTGCATGGTAAGTTTTTTGATGGTAAGATAATGGAACATAAGATAAAAATAATCGAAAAGGTAAGATAGAACTTGTCCTTAAGCCAATTATGGATATTCTATGGGGATACGATACACTATGATATGTCATAGAGACTTAACTATATGGGCTTCGTAATTCTATATAGTTCGAGAATGCAGCCCCAAGCTTTTAGTGGAGTAGCGTTGGAGTTGAAAATTATGAAATGTATATCTGGGATATTGGGTCAATATTATCAGGAGCTTGAACCATATAGGTCCATTTGGTCCCCTTTGCTAGCTCACAAAATCCTGTAACGATACAATGTGTTTTTTCAATAATTGGTGACTTATGTCAGATTTATCAGATTGACTAAAATTTGGAATGATCAAATAATTCCTATTTGTTTATCGGTTGAATTAATTTTGTGATAAAATTGATTCAAGATAAACTTGTTCAATTAACGGGATCAAATAATTCATGTCTGTTTATCGGTTGGATTAATTTTGAATTAATTCAAGATAAACTTGTTGAATTATTAGGAATTCATTTATTTTTCTAGAGATTATCTAGATGAAGTTGTTTTAATTTGATAACTTTTTTATTGGGTTATTTGAATTAAAATTGATACTTTATCCTATAGAATCTCGGGTGAAAAATAAAAGATTGATGAGATCTTTATCGGTAGTTTGGCATGTCGATATCCAGATCGGCCTGCCAATGGGCAAGTTCAGCATGCCGGTTAGACATATCGGCATGCCACCGTGTGATAAAAAGATCACACGTTTTTACACGGATTTCATCAGATATTGATCCAAATTTGATTCTGATTCAAATTTTGAGGTATTATCTAATAAGGACTGACTCCTGGACCCAACCTCTATAAAAAGGGAGTGAGTTTCATTATTATTTAGATCAGTTGAGAGATTAAGAGTAAAACTCTGATAATGAGATTCTAAAACTCCCCGAGAGCTCTTGTTCACAAATCACGAACACTAACTTTGGGTTCTCTCAATTGGTTGGAAGGAGAGTCACCTGGTGGAAGAGCTGTATGTGTGAGCCCACACTCACTTCGATCGTGGATAGAGAATAGCAAAGAAGACCAGTTGGTTGAGGCTCTTCTAGAATGTTACTTCTCTTCACGGACTGCGGGAGTTCTTCAGCATTTAAAGGTTAGTAAGATCTGATTAATTTATGCATGTAGTGCGTCAAACTTGTGTTTTGGAAAATACTCTAATATAAAAATTTTAAAATTCCGCTGTGTACTATTTTTTCTAACAAATTTGGGCTGCTGATGAGGCAAGTTTGGCATGTTGGGTAGACAGATCAACATGCCGGTCACACGATAAAAAGATCACACATTTTCACCCGGATTTCATCAAGTATTGATCCGAATTTGATTTTGATTCAAATTTTGAGGCATTATCTGATAAAGACTAACTCCTGGGCTTAACCTCTATAAAAATGGAGTGAGTCTCACTATTATTTAGATTAGTTGAGAGATTAAAAGTGAAACTTTAATAGTGAGATTCTGAAACTCCCTGGCCAGTTGGTTGAGTTCCTTCTAGAACGTTACTTCTCTATACTAATTGAGGAAGCTTTTCGGTGTTTACAAGGTTAGTAAGTTTTGGTTAATTTATGCACATAGCGTGTCAAACTTGTGTCTTAGAAAATACTCTAATATATAAAAAAATTTAAAAATTCTGCTGCGTACTATTTTCAAACAACTGGTATCAGAGCAAGATTTTTATATAAATTTGCAAGTTTGTGATCATGCTATATGTATAAATTATGTTATCTTGATCTCTCCTATGCTTGAATTTAATTTTATAGAGAGTTGACACTCTAGGTTTTTATATATTGTTTATATGTTGTCATGAATTATATGGTGAATGTTTATTAATTAATTTTGGTAGATTAAATTATTATTTCATTTCTACTAATTAATTAATTTATACTGGTTATGGTTCCTTAGAGGTTAGAATGTTCATCTAGGTTTTTCATGTAATAAGATGGCGGACTATCATCTCCGTCAAGGAGTTATTATTTAATTTTGAATTTAGAAGAATTTTGTAATTAAATAATCATTTGGAGAAGGTAGACCTAGAAGTGGATCTAGAAGATGGATGATGGCGTCCCTAGGTATTTCCTGAGTCTCTGATTTTATATTTTGAATTGTTGAGAATAAAATTGATAAATTACATTAGAAACTATATTTTTTGAAAAGGGTGATCTCTGCTCGGTCGGCATGCCGAACCCTCCAGTTCGAAAGCCGATGGTCGCAAAATTGGCAAACTAAACTTTGGGTTCGGTAGGCCGTCAACGGGGCAGAAATCAAATGGCTTCGGCGGCAAGCTGAACTTCTATTTTGGCAGGCCGATCTATCATGAATCAGGATACTGATCTGTGAAGATCGGTAGGCCGGTGGGTCATGACCGGTAAACCGATCACCCAGATCGGCTTGCCGGCAAAGAGCTGGAAATTTTTTTAGAAAAGGTGCAGTTTTAATTTTATTTTTGGGACAATTCTAAGAAATATTAAATTTGGGTACGACCGAAAATATGGCTACTCGATCTATACGAGATTGAAAACTTAAAGATAGGCATTACATGACGAAGGATATAGCTTGAGGATTCAAGGATGAAGAATCGATAAAATGTTTTGATTATTCTCTTGTAATGTTTATTTTCTATTCTCTAGGGTCTTTAGGGTGGAGCCATAATATTATGATTATTTATTATTATTTTGTTTATAGCTTTGCTTGATTTCTTTGCTTGTCTGCATTATAATATGATTAGCCATGTGTATTGATAACATGTCATATGAAATAGGGAGCGCCGCTCATATTAATATTGATCATGCATGTCTTTTAAAATAAAACATTGATTTCAAAAGATTGAGTGGGAGAAGGTTTTCGAAGAGAGGACCTAAGGCCTTCATCGTTGATCCATAGGAAGAACATGGTGGTCCCGACCCCTAGGAAGGGATTTCGATCATGTACCAGGTTGGATCTCTAAGAGGATATGGTATTTTAGCATGATTTATGGTTGTAGACCCCTAGGTGGTGATTATAAATCATGGATAAAATATTAAAACGATGGTTATACACTCATGTTAATTTTATTATTAACCTCCCCTAGGAGCTCTATTGATGAAATTAATGGCCAAAGAAACGATTATTAATATATGCTGGATCATACGGGTCCTGGATGGCATATATTAATTAGGAGGGGATCTATGTTCCTGATTGAATTTGGCATGACTCCCCTAGGAGCTTGTTGAATTTTGAGTTGGGAATTATCATTGTAAGGTTGTGATATTCAAAGGTTTTGACACATAAACACATTTGTATGATTGTGTTATCTTACTAAATTATTATGACATGTTTGCTTATGTTTGGTATATGATTCTTTATTGTAGATTAAAAATATATAAAAACATTTTATCTTTGATACTTGGCAAAAAATAATTAACTGGAGAGAATTATAGTAATTGGAAATGGAACCTGGATATCATCCTCTCCTTTGAGAAACTAAAATTTGTGCTAACAACCCCTTGTCCTCCCAAGCCTACGGGAGATTCCACCAATGAGCAATTTCAAGCATACAATCGCTGGAAACATGCAAATGATCAGGCCCGCTGCTATATTATGGCCAGCATGAATAATGTTTTGTAGGCTCAACATGAGGATTATGAGACTGCTAAGCAGATCTTGGATAATCTAGAAGATTTTTTTGGAGGCCAAGCTATAACAAAGTAGCAAGAGGCGCTTCGAAAACTCTTGAACTGTAAGCAGAGACCGGGGACATCTGTAAAGAAGCACATGATGTTGGTCATGGGTTACCTCGCTAAGACACAAACCAATGGAGCCGACATTGATGCTGAAACTCAGATGACTATGGTCTTTGAGACTTTGTCAAAGTAATTTATTCTATTTAGAGCTACATTTAATTTAAACAATAAACGGGATATGACCTTAACAGAATTAATGAAACAGTTACAGGAGTTCAAACTGCTGATCAGGGAGTCTCCTGCTAGTGGCGAGGCCAATTTGGTAGCTGCTTCTAGTTCCAATCCCAACTCTGGGAATGAAAAGAAACAACGGGCCAAGAACAGAAAGTCTTCTGTTCCTACTAACAACAAGAGTAAGAAGAAGAGAAGGAAGAACCCAAAGAAGCTTAAGTCCTTCTTCTACGGGTAGGTGGAGCACATAAAGAAGCATTGCAAGGACTTCCTTTCCAAAGGAGGTAGGTGTGATCTTTTGTATTTATAAACTTGTTTGGTTGAGGAATCCAGTGACATTTGGGTCATAGATTCCAGTGCAACTAATCATATTTGTGTTTCTCTGTAGGGGTTCAAAGAAACGAGAAGTCTGCTTCATGAAGACTTCACACTTCGAATGGGCGATGGATCCTTGGTCTTAGCAGAAGCAGTGCGAGAAGTCCATCTTTAGTTTGATAATTATAGGAATTTAATTTTGCGAGATTGTTTTTATGTTCCTAAATTTAAAAGGAATTTAATTTCTGTAGCTTGTTTATTTAAGGACTCCTGTTTGGTTTCTTTTAATAATAAAGTAGTGATTCGTAAAAGCAAATCTTTTATCTATTCTAGATGGATGCAAAATAATCTATATTTTATCAAACCTAAGATAGACTTACTGCTTAATGCTGAGATGAATGATAATAACTCTAAAAGATTTAAAACTTCTGACTCTAATAAGACTTATCTTTGGCATTTGCACCTTGGTCATATTAACCTAAATAGGATTCAAAGTCTAGTAAAGGATGGACCTTTAAGTTACTTAAAGGTAGAATCTATACCTCAATGTGAATCTTATTTGGAGGGTAAAATGACCAAAAGACCATTCGGGTCTAAAAGTAATAGGGCCAAAGGGGTTCTAGAACTTGCACATAATGATGTTTGCGGACCGATGAACATCCGGGCATGAGGTGGGCATGAGTACTCTATCACTTTTATTGATTATTACTCAAGGTATGGGTATGTGTACCTGATGCACCACAATAGCGATGCACTTTTATTGACGATTACTCAAGGTATGGGTATGTGTACTTGATGCACCACAATAGCGAAACTTTTGACAAGTTCAAGGAGTTATGTGCTAAAGTTGAAAAACAATTAGGTAGACCCATAAAGGCACTTCGATCCGATCGAGGTGGTGAATACCCTTTTGATGAGTTTCTAGGACACTTATTAAAGAATGGGATTTTATCCCATTTGACTGCGCCGGCCACTCCGTAGCATAATGGTGTGGTAGAGAGAAAGAATTGGATTTTATTAGACATGTAAGGTCCATGATTAGTTATTCATCATTACCTTTATCCTTTTGGGGAAATGTACTATAAACCGTATATTATCTTTTGAACATCGTGCCTTCAAAATCAGACCCTAAAACTCCTCACGAGTTATAGATGGGCAAGATGACATCCTTAAACCATATTCACATATAGGGATGTCTAGCCCATGTCCTGTTTAAGGATGCGAACAAGTTGGAAGCATGTTTGAAAGTTTGCATATTTGTAGGATATCCAAAAGGAACTAAAGGGGGTTATTTCGATAACCCAAAGAAAAATAAAGTCGTGGTTTCAACTAATACAACTTTCCTTGAGGAGAGTTACATGAATGACTTTAAGTCTCGAAGCAAAGTGGTGCTTGAGGAGTTAAGGAGTGATTCAATTGCTTCAGAGGTTCTGAATGAAACTGTTCCGATCAGTGTAGGAAGACTAAACAAACCCGAACAACAACCTAAGCGGCTTCGGCTTAGTAAGAGGATTGAGCATCAACCCGAGAGGTATATGTTCAATGGTAAGGCCTTTTTGGTTGAACCAGATGAACATGATAGGGATCCTTATAGTTACGTAGAGGCTATGGAGGATATTGATTCGAAACTCTGGATAGAGACCATGAACACAAAGATGAAGTCTATGGAGACTAATCAGGTCTAGGAGCTTGTGGATCTTCCCAAAGGGGTAAAACCCATAGGGTGTAAGTGGATTTACAAGAGGAAAAGAGGAGTGGATGGAAAGGTCGAAACCTTTAAGGCTAAACTAGTAGCTAAGGGTTACACACAAAAAGAAAGAATCGATTATGAGGAAACCTTTTTGCCTGTGGCCATGCTTAAGTCCATCCAAATTCTCTTGTCCATAGTTGCCGCTCTCGACTACGAGATTTGGTAGATGAATGTCAAGATGGCTTTTCTAAATGGCTATCTTGATGAATCCATTTATATGGAACAACCAGACAGGTTCAAGGTCAAGGTTCAAGAGGATATGGTTTGTAAGCTGCTAAAGTCAATTTATGGACTTAAGCAAGCTTCCCGTACTTGGAACATAAGATTTGATCAAGTGATCAAGACTTTTGAGTTCTCACAAAATATGGATGAGTCATGTGTCTAGAAACACATGTAGGCTGGGAAGGTGGGGTTTTTGCTGCTCTATGTAGATGACATTCTACTAATTGGTAATGACGTTGGGGCATTGTCATCGGTCAAATTATGGTTGACCAAGCAGTTTGACATGAAGGACTTGGGTAAGGCTAATTTTTTTCTCAGTATCCAGATCTTTTAGGATAGGAAGAACAAAATGATAGCTTTGTTCCAGGCCGAGTATATAGATAAAATTATCAAGAGGTTTGCAATGCAGGATTCCAAGAAAGGTGGGCAACCATCTAGGTCTGAAATTACTCTGTCTAAGAAAGACTCTCCAAAGTTTGAGGAAGAAAGAGAATACATGAAGAAGGTGCCTTGTGCTTCGGCAGTCTCATGTATGCCATGCTTTGCATACGACCGGATATTTGTTATGCGGTTAGGATTATAAGTCGATTTCAGGCAGATCCAAGACCGAACCACTGGTTTGCAGTAAAGCATATTTTTAAGTACCTAAGAAGGACTCGAGGGTACATGCTTGTGTATTCAGGTGAGAACTTGACTCCTTTAGGATATACTGACTTGGATTTTTAATCCTGTCTGGATTCTAGAAAATTGACTTCGGGTTTTATGTCTACTTGGGATGGTGGTGCCATCAGTTGGAGAAGTGTGAAGTAAGATTGCACTTTGGATTCAACGATGGAAGCCTAGTATGTGGTAGCTAATGATGCTTCGAAAGAAGCAGTGTGGCTCCATAAGTTCCTTGGGGATCTTGAGGTACTTCCTAGTATGGAGAAGACGGTATCACTGTACTGTGATAACAGTGTGGCGGTAGCTAATGCCAAGGAACCAAGATTCACAAGAAGAGTAAGCATAGTGTTCAAAAGTACCATTTGATAAAAGACTTCATCGAAGGTGGGCATGTCACGGGGAGCAAAATCACATCAGAGGATAATTTAGCCAATCCATTCATGAAGACACTTACTAGGAGAGTCTTCGAGAGGCATGTGGAAGCTATGGGATGCGACATTTGTCATATTTACTCACTTAGTGCATGTGGGAGATTGTTAGACATGTATGCCCTAAGAGTAAAAATGTAATATGTTGTTAAAGACATTTTTATCAATAAAGAATGTATTTGTTATTCATATACTAAATCTTGTCCTCTTTACGTTCATATTTGTTGAATGTATGTTAAGCAAACAATTGTCTGAGACTGTCAGTCTAAACCTTTAAGAATTGGGCATATGATGGACAGATTATGTGGAAGAGACTATTCTTAAGATGACAGTCTAAATCATAAGATCCGCAATCGAGGGAATAAAGTTGAACACTTTATTCATGTAAAGATTGTTATGTTGTCTATATCCCTATTGGGAGATGGTTTATCTTAACCATCGAAGGTGGACTCTACGAATAGAAACATTGGCTCATTGTCATAGGTGACGATATGTTGGATCGGGACACAAAGTGAATTGATTTGGATTAATAATTCTGTCTCGGCAAATCGATTCATTTTAGACAATCACTTGTATTGTATCTTATTCTTGAGATGAATAGTAGGCCCGTTGTCTTGACTTGTGTCTTTTGATGTACCAAAGGATGACACCCACATTTTAATAATGGTATGCATGCCAGTACGTTGGAGGCATGACTCTTGATAGCATAGACCTGTTATTCATAGATATGGAATCCATAGCTCCTCTTTAGGAGTAGTGATATCCTCTATATGCGTTATCTTGTAATTGAAAAACTAGAGCGTTCAATCATTTGGATTCATAGGTGTAATTGAATGGTATATTGCCTTTGGATGGTAAGTTTTTCGATGGTGAGATAATGGAACTTATGATAAAAATAATCGGAAAGGTAAGACAGAACTTGTCCTTAAGTTGATTATGGATAATCCTATAGGGATATGATACACTATGATATGTCATAGAGACTTAGCTATACAGGCTTCGTAATTCTATATAGTTTGAGAATGTAACTCCAAGCTTTTAGTGGAGTAGCGTTAGAGTTGATAATTATGAAATGTATATCTGGGATACTGGGTTTCATAATTATTGGGAGCTTGAACTATATAGGTCCATTTGGTCCCCTTTGTTAGCTCACAAAATCCTGTAACGATACGGCGTGTTTTTCCAATAATTGGTGACTTATGTTAAATTTATCATACTGGCTAAAATTTGAAAAAATCAAATTATTCATGTCTGTTTATCGATTGAATTAAGTTTGTGACAAAATTGATTCAAGATAAACTTGTTGAATTATCGAGATCAGATAATTCATGTCTGTTTATCAGTTGGATTAATTTTGAATTGATTCAAGATAAACTTGTTGAATTATTAGGAATTCATTTATTTTCCTAGAGATTATCAAGATAAAGTTGTTTTAACAAGATAACTTTTCTATTGGGTTATTTGAATTAAAACTGAGACTTTATCCTATAGAATCTCGGGTGAAGAATAAAAGATTTGTTGAAATTTTTTATCGACAGTTCGGCATGCCAATCCTCACATTTGGCCTGTCGATGGGGCAAGTTTAGCATGCTGGTTAGACAGATCGACATGCTGATCGCGCGATAAAAAGATCACGTGTTTTCGTGCTGATTTCATCAGGTATTGATCTGAATTTGATTCTGATTCAAATTTTGAGGCATTATCTGATAAAGACTGACTCCTGGGCTCAACCTTTATAAAAAGAGAGTGAGTCTCACTATTATTTAGATCAGTTGAGAGATTAAAAGTGAAACTCTAATAGTGAAATTCTAAAACTTCCTGAGTGCTCTTGTTCAAAAATCACGAACACTAGCTTTGGGTTCTCTCAATTGGTTGGAGGGAGAGTCACCTAGTGGAAGAGCTATACGTGTGAGCCCACACTCACTCCAATCGTGGATAGAGAATAGCAAAGAAGGCCAGTTGGTTTAGGTCCTTCTGGAACGTTGCTTCTCTACACTGATTGAAGAAGCTTTTTAGCATTTACAAGGTTAGTAACATCTGGTTAATTTATGCACATAGTGTGTCAAACTTATGTTTTGGAAAATACTCTGATATATAAAAAAAATTTAAAATTTAACTATGTACTATTTGTCCAACACTCTTTAAGAGTAGTAATATCCTTTTATATGTGTTGTCCTGTAATTGGAAAACTAGAGCACTCAACTACTTGGATACATAAGTGTATCGACTGGTACACTATCTTTAGATGGCAAGTTTTTTGATAGTGAGATAATGGAACGTAAGATAAAAATAATCGGGAAGGTAAGATAGGATTTATCCTTACGCTGATTATGGATAATCCTTTAAGGATATGATACATTATGATATGTCATGGAAACTTAGCTATACGCGCTTCGTAATTCTATATAGTTCGGGAGTGCAGCTCCAAGCTTTTATGGAGTAGCATTGGAGTTGATAATTATAAAATGTATATCTAGGATATTGGGTTTCATAATTATCGAGAGCTTGAACTATATAGGTCCATCAGGTCCCCTTTTCTAGCTCATGAAAATCCTGTAACGAGACGGCGTGTTTTTCTAATAATTGATGACTTGTATCATATTATGAGATTGGCTAAAAATTTGATAGAATTACATAATTCATGTCTGTTTATAGGTTGAATTAATTTTGTGAAAATTAATTCAAGATAAACTTGTTGAATTGTCAACATCAGATAATTCATATCTGTTTATCGGTTGGATTAATTTTGAATGAATTAATTCAAGATAAACTTGTTAAATTATCAAGAATATTTATTTTCCTAGAGATTATTTAAATATGACTGTTTTAATCAAATAACTTCTCTATTGGGTTATTTGAATTAAAACTGAGACTCTATCCCAAGAATCTTATGTGGGAAATAAAGATTCGCATAGATCATTTATCGTAAATTCGAAAGGCCAATCTTTAAGTTCAGCCTGCCGATTGAAGAGGATCGGCAAGCCGATCTGCTAGTTTGGCCTGTTGACCGGACAATAAAATGATCACGCATTTTCAAGTAGAATTTTATCAGATATTGATTTTGATTTGATTCTGATTCTTATTTGAATTTTTGAGACCTTTTCAGATAAGGACTAACTCCTAGACCCAACCTCTATAAAAGGGGAGTGAGTCTCATTGTTATTCAGATCAATTGAGAAATCTATAGTAAGACTTTGCGAATGAGACTCTGAAACTCCCCTGAGAGCTATTATTCACAAATCACGAACTATAGCTTTAGGTTTTTCTCAACTAGCTGGAAGGAGAGATACCCGGTGGAAAAGCTATACGAGTGTGCCCACACACACACTGATCGTGATAGAGAATAGCAAAGAATGCTAGTTGGTTGAGGTCCTTTTAGAATGCACGTCTCTTCACAGATTGCTGGAGCTTTTCTGTATTTATGAGGTTAGTAAGATCTGGTTAATTTATGCATATAGTGTGTCAAACTTGTGTTTTGAAAAATACTCTGGTATAAAAAATTTTAAAATTCTGCTGCGTACTATTTTTCTAACATGATCGTATTGGAAAATGTTATCCACAACAGGTTGAACATGACACAACAATACGATGCACCCATATGCTAGGCATGGCACATTAAGCATGCAAATTGCATAAATCTAGAAACAAATTTTAGCTATATCAAGTATTATATTATTGTGGTTGTAGGCTAAGTTCAACGGTATTTTTCCACCCATCTTAAATGAAGGTCTTGAGTTCAAATTTTTCAACCACCAAGATTTTTTTTATTACTCAAGTGTGATCTTTTATTGGCAATTAGAAGCACATGGATTGATAATCTGTTCAGGTGACAAAAAGTAAAAAATAAGAAACTATACACTAAAACCATAAATTAAAGGTAATTACGTTACTTGACACATGATATCGAAGTGTAAGAGCAGTTTATGCATTCATATTCATACGTCAAGGCCAGTATTTTACTTCCATTCATTTTTACCATTGCTTATATAAACACTTGTATGTCAATTGTTCACCTCATTCTTTGGTCAATGAATGTGTGCTATGTCTACATGTACAATCCTTCTAGTTACATACCATGACATTCTTGTAGTTCCTCCTAAAGTGAAGATTGGAACAATAAAAACATTTCATTCCAAAAAAAATGAAACAAAAATAAAAACATAAAATTACAGACACCTCCAAGAAATATTGAAGAGAGAAAAATGCACTCGCCTTGATCTTCTTCGTAAATTATCTGCTATCCATTGTAGCCAAGAACTTGTATATTTATTCGTCAACCTCTAAGGGCTTGAAATATTCCCATCTATAAGGTAAGTGCCAATGCTTAGGCGGACTGCTCACACATCCTTTGGCTTTCTTGACACAATTCTACATTATAAAAGCACACTCATTATGGAGTTAAAAAAAAAAAAAAAAAAAAAAAAAAAGATCACACTCACTATAAATAGAAGCACACTAACAAATGCTGCATAACGTATATACTCAAGAATACAACAAGTGAATTTTGGTTTAATTAAAGCGAATGATATTTCCACATCATTTACATTTTTATTCCATCAAAAGAAAAAAGAATTATTACGTTTATATTGTTGTGGTACGTAAAACAGGCTATAACAAGACGTTTAACAAATTTAAATAGTTTAACTAAGTTGAGATTAAAAAAAAAAAGTTAAAAGGATTACCTTCCAACATCGCCGGGATTGACTAAGCCAGAGTTAACCATAAGGCAGGGAACTGAGGCAGCAGTTTTTATCATCTTTGGGGCCTCAACGACAACAATAGGAGACCCAATCTCAAGTTTTGATCGTCGTTTTCTACTCTCATTATCTGTCGAAGATTCACACTTTATACCGAAGAAGATTAGGCTTGTGCGTCCTTTGTTGGTGTGGGAAGCGATCAAGGTATTAGGAAGCTTTAAGCATGGAGAGAAAGTAGCAGCAGCAGAAAGAGAGGTCATGGCTATATATGTGTGGTTCTACGGACCAAGGTTATCGTTGGACTCCATATTATACCCAACTAATTATTGTGCTTTACGGCCGGGTTTGTCAGCATGCATATATAGATTGTACGGGTGTACTCCGACTTTTCGTGGTCTACTAGTCGAACTCTATGTGCTATGCACACAGGGGGTAATTTAGGTTCTATCAATGTATTGAGTTTTGATTACTGTATTGTTATATTTTAATTTATTAGTAATACAGATTAGTTGTTAGTTAATATATAACTAATACAAACATCTTTATGAGCATTGCTTTTAAATAACAAGATCAAATAGGAAAAATTAGAACAAGAATACATCCAAAATATATAGAGAAAATTATATGCTATGCTACACTTTTACAACATTATTTTTTAGTGTCATAAAAAATAATGCCTCTTTTTTTCATTTCTTTTTTTTTTCCTTATCAATTTCTTTCTTCTTGATTCCCCCAGCCCCCCTCTCTCTCCTTGTTTCTCACACACTCTTTCTCTTTCATCATTTCGGTGACCCAAATCTGCTCAACGCCCACGCTGTTGCTGTTGCCGCCGCCACTGCTGTTGATCATCACTATCCCTGTCATTGTCCCCATTATAGGCTGAGCGTCACGTCTATCCAGATCAAACATCGCCAAAGGGAGATCACCGCCACTTGCTCGTTGCAATTACAATTTGGCAAAGTCAAATCTACAACGACGACTGAGATTTCAAGATCACATTTACTGCCAGATCCCATCACCTTGTTTATCTCTCCTCTATCTCCCTCTCTTTTCTCGTTGTTTCTTTCCTTCTCTCTCGTGACAGTAGATATGGAGTTTAGATCATGGGTGACACTATGACAAACGATAATCGACGACACGACATGCAAGATGACAAGCTTTGTTCTTCAATCTCGACGACATTGTGACGCTGCAGAGGGCTATAATCTCGGCGATGCTGCGACGCTGGCGATAGGCTTCAATCTCGGGGACGCTTCGATAAGCGACAAGCTCTGTTCTCCTTCAAACTTAGGCTTGGTAACCCTGTGGTAGGTGATGACAACGACATTGATGGTTGACAATGGAAATCGACAGTGATGATAGGCACAGGTTTGTCATGTGATAGAAAAAGAAGAGAAAATAGAGAAGAGAGAGAAGAAAGGGAAAAAAGGGGTTTATTTTGTGTCTTGAAAATGAGAATGCGGTAGGTTGGACATGTGGGAGATTGAAAATGTCCCTCCGAATATGTCGAAGTCTCTTAGCAAGACATGCAAAAGGCTTTTTAATGTCCCAGCGGGACATGTGGAAATGTCCCACCAAGACATGTTGGGACATGTGGGAGGTTTTCGAAATGTCCCACTGGACATTTGGAAATGTCATGCCAGGATATGTTGAAATGTCCCAGCGAGACATGTAAGAGGTTTTTAGAATGTTTCGCAAGGACATGTGGAAACGTCCTAGTAAGACATGTGGAACTCATAATTCCTTAATTCATTTTGTGGCACTTCAAGTTAGTGGTATAAGAACTTTTCATATTTTGTGGTATAAATAAAATTGAGTCTAAAAAAGTGTTATTTATGTAAATATCTCAAAAATATATTTCAATGGAAATGTGTAGAGAAAAATTAATTAGCTTAGGCACATTAAAAGGGATTAAATTGTAGAGGATCTTTTCGCTAAAAGAGAAATAGAGAACGAAAAAATTAAGTACAAATACATGGAAAGAAATTATATTAACAAGAGTAAAGTAAGAGAAAAAGCATATAAAAAAGAAGAAAAAAAAAAGAAAATGACAAAAAAAGAAGAAAAAAAGGAAAGTTTAAAAAGGAAAAAAAAAAAGGAGAACCAAACCCGTGGACGAAACTTGAGGGAAAAAAAGGGAAACCTTTTAAGTCTTGTATATATTTAATTTAAAGAAAATACTCAAAACACATAAGGTGTTTTTCTAAAATACAACTTTTGTCTCTCTAATTATGAAAATAACCACCTAAATTGTCTTTCTTAATCTTTACTAAATACAATTTAAAGCATTATTAAACCAAAATACTAAATAAAATCAATCTTAAAAAGTTAAAAACTCTCAAAATAATTTAAGTATTTTCTTAATTGAAATATTTATTTGAACATTTAAATTACCTTTTCTTCAAATTTTAAGTCAAGTCATATCTAAAATAACATTTAATACATATTGGGACGGTAATTTTAGAATTTTGGAAAAATTAATTGCTTAAGGGGCATTTTTTGTATGATTTTAAAAACACATGGGATGTTTTAGGCTTTTTTTAATAAGAAGGGCAAAAGTAGTATTTAAGCAAAACTTAAGGGTGTTTTGCATATTTTCTCTTTAATTAATAATGTAATAGATTATAGATAGGTAATAGGAAATAGGTGATAGATAGAAATAGAACAGATAGATAAAAGAATAGATAGGTTGTGAGTAGAAAAGGTTTTAAAATTAGAATCACTAAAAGTTAAAATAGTGGAATTAAATTTTGAACAGTGAAAAGAAGTGAACTCCCACTTATTATATAGTTACAGATAAAAGTTATAGATATAAATTACAGATTATCCTTTTAGAAATACGTAGAGCATACTTATGAGAAAAAGGAATTTTGATTTACTTAAATCAAATAAAGAAGCTAACTGAAGTGTGCATATAAGAGCCAAAAAAAATTTAGAAAGTATACATTTGAAAAAAAAATTATAATACAAGAGTTACAAGAGTTAAAAGCATTTATCAAGGTTGTAATTGATGGAAGAATATTTTAGAATATTTTTATTAAAAAAATAAAATAAAATTTTAGAATTAGAAAAACAAAAAAGAAAAGTTAACAAAAGGAAAAAGAAAAAGCAAAAAGACCAAAAAGGATAAAATAACTTGACAATTTTTTGGATAGTGTCATAAGAAAACTCCAACCTATTATTCAGTTGCAGAATAGATTATAGATATTGATTGTAGATAAATTGGACCCAAAACTTGTAGGCGTTAACGAATGCCAAGTGATGGACGGGGGACAATTAACAATCGGGTTCATGTCATCCCAATAATTAATAATTTAATCGTGTAAAAAATTATTAGCCCAAAGACAATCTTTTTTATTAATGTGAAGCCATATAAATTTATATATATTGAATATATAATTAATACAATTATGACTTTTTAACATGATTATAACATTTTTAACAAGCTT
The DNA here is from genome assembly GCA_025403435.1 of Artocarpus heterophyllus. Taxonomy (NCBI): domain Eukaryota; kingdom Viridiplantae; phylum Streptophyta; class Magnoliopsida; order Rosales; family Moraceae; genus Artocarpus; species Artocarpus heterophyllus. The sequence continues at coordinate 23,357,375 of CM046338.1, forward strand.
TTAGTTAATTTATCGTCTCTTCTGAAAGGAAAAAAAAAAACCAACCAAACTTTACCTAAAAATAATATTTGTATTCACCATATCATCTAAACTTTTATATTATATTATGTGTTTGGGAATATAATTAGAACTATAGTATGTGAATGCTTTATAATATAGCATAATGTTGTTTCACTATAACAGTTGAAACTAATAAGAGTGTATTTGATAACACAGTTAGAACAAAAGTTGGAACGATTTTGTTGCAGTATGCAAGAACTTTACACTGTACCCTACAGTTATTTTTGCTTTATATTGTAGTATGTGAGAGCTTTATACTGTAACAGTTTTAACTATTTAGTTAAAACAAGCTTCCCAAAACACACCCTAACCCTCTGTTTGGTAGGAAGGAAAGAAAATGAGAGAGAAAGGAAAATTATAAAGGATGGAAAACTAAAAGGAAAGAAAGCATTTTAGTTTTCTCTTTAGTTGTTTAGCATGATAGGGAGGAAAGAAAATGAATTTACCTCTATGTGTTTGGTGTTGAAAGTAAAACCTAAATGATGGAAAAATTATAATCAATATAATTACTTTTTTACCTAACACAACCTATATAATTCTTCACTTTCAATTTTCACAAAAAAAGAAAAATTCAACATTATTCTTAATTCAAGAAGACAACAAAACATAAAATTAATAGGAGAGAGATTCAACCACAAATTAACAATAATTTAAATAAATTTGGACTACATACTTTTATCAATCTTTAACAATAGAAATTGTAAAAAAATAAGCTTTTTAGCAAAAAAAAAAAAAAAAAGATGGGAAATTTATGATGAAGATGTGAGGTATAGTGATTGGTAAAGGTTTGCAAGGGAGAGAACCAATCAACAAATAAAACGTGAAATGTGTTGAAGATTTGTGAAGTATGGGAGACAAAGTAGTTTCCAGATTTTTTTCTTATAATTTTTATGGATAATTTTGTAATTTTGTCTCATTTATGTAACTAACAATTTTTTTCATCTGATAATCCGTCCAATTTTGAGAGGAGAAAATATAATAGAACCTACTTTGTAGTTTTTCCATCTCATTTTCCTTCCCATCCAAACTTCCCTACTACCAAACACCCTCATCTATCAATTTCTATTCCAAAATCCTTCCACCATTTTCCTTCCATCCAATTTTCTTTCATACAAAACAGAGACTAAGTTAGAACGATATTTTCAAACACACTATAATTTGATTGCAAATGACAATTAATTGTGTCAATTTGTATTGATCTCGATTAGACTGGTCAACCCGAATATAAACCATTTATTAATCATGTTAATAGTATCAATCCATTATTAACTCAAATCTATTTATAATAAACTCAAACCTACTAACTTTGTACAAGTTTTATGTCATGACTCTAGGTTGCCATAATTAAACATAAATTGGGATCCAAATATCAAAATTTAAACTCAAAAACCCAAATTTACCAACCGACAAAAAAATTTCAGGCCCATTTTGGCAAAATGACAAGGAACTTCGTCCATTAATTGACAACCAATAGCCATCAAACCTAAATTTCAACAGGCCTTCAAGCGACCGATTCACCAAATTTATAAGCTCGAGGTTGAAGCTGTCAATCAGCAATAGTTCAGAGTGCACCAAAAATGGAGCCCTGAAAATTACTAATTCATTTGCCATTTCACTTGAGAAAAGTCAAATAAAAGAGCTCGTTAATAAGTTTGACGAGACGGTGCGACTGGTATAAATCTTTAATCTTTTGACATACGTACAAGTGTAAGTTTCGCGTGGTAACGTTTTGTCATTTTTTTACAAACGTTTTTTTTTTTATTTTTCAGTCAAAACATTTTTTTCTTATTTTTTGAAACATTTTTTATAAACTATTCGAAAGATTTTTTCCTTCAAAAAACACCTTTTGTTTTTTTTTTTTTTTATATTTTTAACATGCTTATATATACTTCCACAAAACGTGTGTTTTTCAACTAGTATTTATAAATTACAAAAAGACATCATGAGGATTCCGACGAAAACGGTATCTTGATTTTATACTACCCATACTATTCCCCAAGAATAACAGCAATCTGAGAAATTTTCATTGATGATATAAACATTCGATGCATGGACATGTACAAGGATTCAAGACTAAGAAAGTACGCAAAAATTCTTTACTACCTCCTCGTACAGTCGCAGACAAGAATTGCCAAGAGCAAGAGAAAAATACAAGAATTGTCAATTATTTAGGACCGTTTGTTTCATGGTTCGAATCACGGTTCGAATCATTTTGCTACATTATTTTCTCTCAAAAATTTAAATCTTCATTCAAATACTCTGTTCAAATACTCGAATCACACGTGCTCTTATTGTTTTACTGTTTGAATCACAATTTAAATATTTTTGCTACAGTACCTTCTCTTATAAAAATTTAAATTTTTGTTCAAATTTTTTGTTCAAACCTAAGCATTCAAAACCCCAAACTTCTTTTCCTCAAGACCCAAGAATACAATGTGAGACAGACTTCCCAATACCAACTAGGATCTCAACTACATTATAAATCATCTTGTATGAATACGTTAGTACAATACAACACAATATGGCATACCAAACAAATGGCTAAATAGAGACAAGCACATCAAAAACTCCTCGACCCAGAAATGAATAACTACACACTAATTCTAGCTCTACCTTTTTCCTTTTTCTAATGAAAAAGTTTTATATCTACTTAAAACCTGTAAAAATAACTTGTCCCTTGTGGTTTTGAATGCCTCTTTACAAATGAAAAATCCACTTTTCTGATTCCGAATCCACAGTTTTAAAATGATACGAAACAATGCTAGGAAAAGATGAAAACAGGGCAAAAAATAACAAACTTTCCTCATTTCAAATATATTTTGTCCAATCAAACCCCTCATAACCTAACTCCCAGGTCAGATCGCTTGTCTAAACCCTTCAAAATATCAAGTAAACGAGCGAAAGCCCCACATTTCCTATTAAAGCGATAAAGGAAGCTAGGCGACAGCGTTGGCAATTACAAAAACTTTAAAACCTATACAAAATCCTTTGATGTGGGGTTGTAGTAAATTTCTTCGATCTTCTATAGAACAAATTAAAATTTTCTTACTATCAGCCAGTGGCATCTTGGGTTGCGGCTGCAGACAACTTTTGTTACCTCTTAGAATAGGAGAGGTATGGATCTTGAGCAATAGTCAAAACATCAGGCCTCTCGGCTTGGTTATATGTTAGACAACGGCGAATCAATTCCTGCAAACACAATTACAAAGAAGAATGAAAACAACACACCATGAAGCTAGTCAAATTCTTGTTAATATAATGGGACGTACAATATGGAATGTGCTATTATCTTTGCCGATTTGAGAACTTGATAATGAACATGGAAAATGCTAACAATGTATTACAAATCTATCTGAGAAGGCTATGTTGATTAGTCCTATCTTGAGTTTCTTTTCTGAGCAATAATAACGTCACCTTCACAGGTTACTAAAAAGTTTATTTACGTCCCAAGTCTTGTTTGGCAATAGAAGTAATGACGCAAAACTTAGACTTGGTTAATGGTGGAAGGCATTGATCAAAACCTGATGTACAACAGAAAATGAAACTAAAATCCAAAATCTTGAGCCCCATAGCTTTAATATTTGAATTTGAAATTTGGCCAGTTGAACTTCGAGCACAACGCATGCCCATTTCATCTTTCAAAATGGACCAAAAAAGGCAGAAGGGGGGAAAAAATTCTTATGCAGATGCATAATAATTTGACCAACAACTCTTCATTTCTTTCCTTCTTTTATGATAAAAGCTTCTTCCCTAAAAGCAAAAGCTATACCACAAAACAGGGTATATTCTCCAAACAATCAAACTGCAGCCAAAACTCACCTTCGCCTCATTTGAAACTGAGGGTCTAGAAGGGAAATCAACTTTATGAGCTTTAATGATTGTATCTTCGCGTAGTATACGTTCTTGAGTCTGGTCATGTCCAAAAGGGCGTTTTCCAAAAAGCATCTGGTAAAACAAAATACCAGCTGACCAAACATCAACCTGTTTGAAGAGACAGCTTGTCAGAAAAAGCTAGTAACAAAGCCAAGAATATTTGCCTATCTGAAATAGCATTCCTTCAATTCAACCAATAAAGTATACTCCTTTGGTACGAAGACTAACATAGTTGTAAACCATTTTCCTACATTTTTTTTTTCGATTTCCCCTGAAGAAAAGTTTTTTTATGCAGGAAATTGCAAGACTCGTATATTTGTGATCTCAGGGAGATGCAAAAATCCAATAATCGCTGACCTTTGATGATATTAGAGGTATCTTGCTCAGCTCAAAGCATTCAGGAGGTAAGTACCTGCAAGTGAAATTGGACTTCCTTAGCCAAGTAGTTCTCTTTATCTCCAAGAGCATAAGAAATGAAGGTGAGAAATCACTAGGAAACAAAGAAAAGAAATTTTGATTGCATACCACTCAGAACGTCCAAATATATTTCAGGGTTGTTCTGAGAGTGTGTTGGGAAATCAGTTGGAACAATCTTGTAGCATATGAGAGTTTTAAATCATAGCAAACTTTTGCTTTTCACTATAACAAGTGAGAACTTTACACTGTAATCAACTGAATTTTGTTTTTCTAACGTGTTTTCTAAACGAATCCTCAAGTTGTAAAATAGTCATTTGACATATACACCTTTTTGTATTGGCTATGAAATGCTAGATTACAGGAAGCCTTTTACCTCAAATAGTTTTGCCCAACAAATAACACTAGTATGCGTATGTATTAGCTACAAGGCATTGTTGTTATGTGAAATATAACATTATACTGGAGATGCATCACGTTCATCTGTACATATGCTCTCCCTAAAAAAAAAAAAAAAAAAAAAAACTGATTTTCTAACACAACATTTCTGATTGTCATTTGCTTTTAGTAGAGAAGTGCGATACTCAAATTACGTAAGGGCACAGTCATCATTATTCACACGACCGGTCCCTTTTTACTTGGTTCCCCAATAAGAAGCACTCCTTTTGTTTAGAGAATGATATAGACAAGTAGAATAGATATAGAAAAACCAAAAAAAAAAAGAGAGAGAGAGAGAGAGAGAGAAATTAAAGAAGCAGCCGAAACAAAGTCGACCAATCAATATAGTCCTGTACTCCCATTACTTACCAATATGTTCCAGCTCCTTGGGATGTAAGTTCCATACCCTGGGATCCAACATCGTCCTCCACTATCTTGCTAAGACCAAAATCGGTGACTTTAGCAACACCCAGTTCGTCAAATAAAACATTTCCAGGCTTCAGATCATAATGGATAATTTTCTGTGCTCTTTTGTTCAAGTATACCAGACCTTGAAATATCTGAACGATAATAATCCTAGCCTCTCGTTCAGGCAATACAGGCATCGCTTTGAGTACTGCATCAAGATCTTTCCCTAAGAAGGAGAAAAAAAATGAGAAGCAAACATTGACGCAAAAATGATTTTTAACTTCAGATCAACAAGATTCTGATTGTATGAGTACCACTGCAATAATCCAAGACTGTACAGAATGTATTGTGATCAATCTCAAAAATGTCCCAGAGCCGGACGATATGATGATGTACCAACGTCTTGTGAATGTTGTACTCCCGAATGGCATGCCGTACGTAACTTTGCTTCTTCTCTTCGCTCCATTGAGCATTCAAACCATGAAGCTTACATGCAACATATCTATGCTCTACCAAATCATAAGCCTGCTGGAAATTTCTTACTTCAAATCACTGCAAAAAGGTATTTCTTTACAATTGCCAACAGAGGCAAGAGACTAATCTAGACTTCTACCCAGTATCTAGAGGTTTCATTACAAATGTGGCAAAATATATTTTTCACACTTCTAGTCTTTCACAAAGTTCTGACCTTGTAAACCTCGCTGAAACCCCCTTTCCCAAGAAGATTTAAGAGGGCATATCTGTGGTTGAGAACCTGAAAATTGTTAAAACGAGAACCATCTTCATCTCGTATACGCTTCATTTCACGTATACGCCTTCCCTTTTCCTGCTCATAGCGATCCCTCTCCCGTAAAATGATTTCTTCCTCCTATGTAAAATCCAGCACAATTGAGAATGGGTACAAATAATTCTCACGACCACAGAGAGCATAAGAAAATGACTCAAAGCAGCAATTAGGTGAAGTGAACTAACGCGTTTTATGCTGGCTAGACGTGATTTATAGATTTCATCCTGGATGAGTGTATCTTCCTCTTGTGTGCCTGTTTCTGCATCAGCTCCATCCCCTTTATCTTAAGGAAGAAGAAAGAGCTATCAATGCTAAGATCACTTTAAGGAATAAAAAAAATAAAAATTAAAAATTAAAAACTGACAACTGACAATTGCAACATATGTACAATATTTATTGGAGTAAAACAGCAGGTGAGTTTGAATCTACATAGGAAACGAAGATGGAACTTTACCCGATTGCCTTTTCTTTAATGATTTCCGTTGCCGCTCAACAGCCTCCTTTGTTTCAAGTAATTGCCTCTGGGGAAAGCACATAATACGTCAATTTTATTTCGTGCTAATAGACTGAAGCAAACAATCAATATGACATACGATTTAGCCGAGACTTTCAGAGCTTGGAACGAAAATTCACATGGCATTGCATAATCTACTGAACAAATTGAAGTCACCGCGGATGAGATGAATCTGTGCAGTTTTGTTGGAAGAAGAGAAATTTTACCCTACAGCCGATGCTAAAATTCCTAATAAATGCATGGAAATTCTTATACGATGATATAGAACCAAATTAAGGGAGAAAAATGATCAGACAAAAGACACAAGGACACAAGAGATGCACAGGAATAGTAAGATAAAATAGAGAGGGTGGGAAAAGAGAAACTAAAAAAGATATAGAAGAGACAAAAGTTGATGCAAGTAAAAGAATAAGCATTAATGAAGTACTGAACAGTAAACATGACAACTTTTTCGAAACTAAAAAACTTCTTTAAAAAAAAGAAACTCTCTCTGGTTATACAATAGTTTGTGCATACTACCTAAGAGTTAACATTCCTTCTTTTTTTTTTTGCACGCGCGAATATAGGAGGCAATTTGGTAAGTATTAAAAAGGAAAAGCGTCAAACTGCACAAGAAAAGGGGAAAAAAAAGGTGTACTGTACTTTGTAGAGTAACATGAATTAGCTCGCTCGATAAAAAGAGTACTGGTTCCCAACATAAACCATTATGATAAGAAGTCAAGTCAGCACATACAAGATGAGCATTGAGATCCTTTAGGGCTTGTCCGTCTTCCCATGTCTCGGATATGATAGTTCCAGCTCTGCCCAGTATGAGAAAAATAATGGGGAAATGATTGTATGATAAGCAATGATACAAATCATGAAAAAACTTATCATGAATATTGTAAATGCATGCGTCAAAATTATGTAGCTTCTATAAAAATGAAAGTATTGTTTTGTCCCAGCTTTTTACACCCTAAAAAAGATTTATCTTTATTTAATTAAGTGTTATAACTATTTTTTAATGATGTATATCATTTTCCTCATATAAAATGTACGAGGAAAAATAAAGGAAAGATCTTCACTCAAAAAAATGTTTCAACTCTGTTGTCCCTGGTATGGAGAAATGCTTGTTCTCCTAACTTTGGTCGAATTGGCTATTTTTCCAACATAATAAATGGATTGTTCAAGGAAGTCTCTCAAATCCAAGGACCCCGGAGGAAATTCCCATCTTCACCAAGGGGATTATGGGATAGGAGGACTACCTTCCAATGCATAACCCATGAGGCAAATTATACGCACGCAGATATATAAAAGAATTTACAGAGAGGAAACATCCGATTGGCACATTTCTCTATGCAAAACTTCTAGAAGCCTCTATACTTTAGGGTTCAAACTTCAAACTCCCAGAGATCACCTTGTTCCATAAATCTGCAGTCTTACTGTTATGAAGTTACTGGTTAAATTCCAGCCACACCCAACGCTTAATGCAGTTTTACTACACCCTAAAACTCATACCTTAGAAAGCAGAATAAATAATCATCATTATAACCCAAGAATAGTAGCTCCATTTTTAAAGTTTCCTATCAACTTCAGTCGCCCTCTATCTCTTTACACGCTAATCCCTACTTCCCTATACTTTCCACCCCCTCCACACCCTCCCCCCCCTGCCAAGCCAATCCTGACTGCATCTCCCCATGTACTGTGGGTTTTCTTATTATTATTTACATGATTTCTCATCCTCTTTTTTTGTCCCCTCTTGTTCTCTCTTATTTCCTCTCCCTCAAATACGAGCGTCAAAAGTGAAAAGCAACAATCCATTGCCAGTATACGAAATTACCTGATTACACCCACATTGCCAAGCCTCAACGAGTCCTGTCGTACTTTCATTCTTGCTTCTTGTCTCTCTGCTTTTGAAAGAGATATCAGCAAATCAGATATTACTTTTGTCCTCTGCATAAGAAAAAATAGCTCATAGCATGTAAGAGTAGGTTTGATGAATCTAAAAACTTAAATGCACCAATCCTTTCACAGCAGTTAATTAAACTCCATATAGCAGAGTCGATGTCTAATTGAAAGTAAAAGCTCAGAACCATATTCAAGGGGAAAAAAAGGGAGCCAACAACCATCATTAAGACAGCACGGGGCTAACACCAAGTTCATCAACTTGGTACCATCATTTCATGTGCAAATCAATCTAACAATATAACCCAATAGACAAAGGCAAGATAAAATCATCCTATTCAATAACATTACATTCACATAGATGAATAACTATAGGAATCTGAACGAATTGTTATGTTATATCTATAAAGATAAACTGTACAGCCTATATATATAGATTACAAGAATAGTCTACCTAGGAGCTATTTAAGGTAACAAAATATATATAGCACAATTACACAAATTAAGGTCTAATTACAAGATTTGTCCAGCTTGCATATTTGTCCAGCTTGCATTGACTCAGAAAATTAGGGAACAAATTCCCTTAAAATCCGAGTCACAAATCATGCAGATTTGTCAACACCCCTCCTCAAGCTGGTGAGTGGATGTTTTCCATTCCTAACTTGCTGGTGATGCTTTGAAATGCGGTGATAGATAGACCCTTGGTCAGGATGTCTGCCAGTTGCCTGTTTGTAGGAACATAGGGAGTGCAAATTAGACCACTTTCAAGTTTTTCCTCGATGAAATGTCGGTCGATTTCCACATGCTTAGTTCGGTCATGTTGGACCGGATTATGTGCAATGCTGATGGCAGACTTGTTGTCACAGTACAGCTTTATTGGTCCTTCCCACTTGATCCCCAAATCACTAAGGACAATTTTTATCCAAAGTAATTCACATATGCCTTGAGCCATTGCACGGAATTCAGCTCCTGCACTTGATCTGGAGACAACTGTTTGCTTCTTGCTTCTCCAAGTTATCAAGTTTCCTCCTAGGAAAGTGCAGTAGCCTATGGTAGATCTTCTGTCAATGATTGATCCTGCCCAATCTGCATCTGTTTATGCTTCTAAGTCAAGTCTGTTATTTCTCTTGAATAGGATTCCTTTTCCTGGAGTGGCCTTCAAGCACTGGAGAGTCTTGTATGCAGCTTCTTGGTGGGTTTCAAGTGGAGCATGCATGAACTGACTTAGAACACTCACAGCATGAGCAATGTCTGGCCTGGTATGTGACAGATAGATGAGTTTACCAATCAGTCTTTGGTACCTTCCTCTGTCCACTTCTGGACTATCAATGGCTTCTCCCAACTTGTGAGTGTAGTCAATGGGGACTTCAGATGGCTTGCATCCAAGCATGCCAGTTTCTTTGAGTAGATCCAGAATATATTTTTGCTGAGAGATGAAAATCCCAAGCTTTGAGTGAGCGACTTCTATTCCTAGGAAATACTTAAGTTTTCCTAGGTCTTTTAATTCAAACTCCCTTGAGAGATGAGTCTTCAGCTTCTCAATTTCTCCTGTCATCACCTGTCATAATTATGTCATCGACGTATACAATCAGAGCAGTAACTTTCCCAGTTGTTGATCTTCTGACAAAGAGAGTGTGATCTCCTTGAGATTGTTTATAATTCATTTTCTCCATGGCCTTTGCAAATCTTCCAAACCATGCTCTTGGGAACTGTTTTAAGCCATATAAAGCCTTTTTTAACCTGCAAACATGGTTAGTTCCAAAGCTTTGGTTGAATCCTGGTGGGGCCTCCGTGTAGGCTTCCTCCTCCAGGTCCCCATGTAGAAAAGCATTCTTTACATCAAATTGCTGCAAAGTCCAGTTTAGGTTAGCTGCCAGTGATAGCAAGATTCGAATAGTGTTTATTTTGGCTACAGGGGCAAATGTCTCCATGTAATCTACCCCATATGTTTGAGTGTAACCCTTGGCAACAAGCCTGGCCTTATATCTCTCAAGAGTCCCATCCGCATTATATTTCACTGTGAATACCCACTTACACCCAATCACTTTCTTCCCTTTAGGCAACTCCACAATTTCCCAAGTATTATTTTTCTCAAGTGCTCTCATTTCCTCAATCATGGCCTTTTTCCACTCCCCATTCCCAAGTGCTTCTTGAACAGTTTTTGGAATCTCAATGGTATTTAATTTGGTGAGAAAGATTCTATGGGACGGGGAGAGATGGTCGTAGGAAATGAAGTTGGCTATTGGGTGTTGGGTACATTTCCGTGTTCCTTTCCTTAAAGCAATAGGAATATAAAGATCATGAACCTCAGGCAGTGAAGATGAGTTAGATTTATTACCTAGATGTGATTCAGATGATTGGTTTTGCATGGGTTCAGGATTTGGCCTTCTCCTTGAGTACACTTGTAGTGGAACAGTGGACTGTGGATGAATTTCACTAGGCTCACAGGTAGGACTTGACTGATTTGGAAAAGACTCTTGAACAGGACTAGTTTCACAGACAGGACTGGACAGGGTTGTTTCTCCTTGACTGGGTGGACTTACTGGATGCTCATGATCAAGACTAAATTGGTTTGGTGTTGTAAGAACCGAACTGGAGAGATCAAAATAAAGGAAATCAAGGTTGTCTTCAGTCCTCATGTCCCCCGGAGGACAACTTGGATCATAAAAACTTTGGTTTTCGGCAAAAGTGACATCTTTAGATACAAAAAAATTTTTTGAAGCAGGGTGATAACATTTATACGCCTTTTGTGTTGATGAGTATCCTAGGAAGATGCACTTGAGAGCTCTTGGATCGAGTTTGCTATTTTGGCTTTTTTGTGAGATATGGACATAGGCTGTGCAACCAAAGGTTTTTAATGGAAGTTGGGTTCTCTTAACTTAGAAAGTGAGTGGAGAGAACATCTATAGGCGACCTGTTTCCTAACACTCTACTGGGCAAACGATTAATCAAATATGTGGCTGTTAGAACGGCTTCTCCCCAATAGAATTTAGGCACATTTTTTTCAAATAACAAGGCACGAGTGATATCAAAAAGGTGACGATTTTTTCTCTCCGCAATCCCATTTTGTTGGGGGGTGTCAACACAAGAGGACTCATGGATTATTCCTTTTTCTTGGAGGAATAGTGACATGACTTGATTGAAATACTCTCACATTATCATACCGAATATGTTTAATACAAACACCAAATTGAGTGAGAACCATTTTATGAAACATGGGAAAAATCATACTCACATCAGATTTGTTTTTCATCAAAAACAACCAAGTAGTCCTCGAAAAATCATCTATGAATGAAACAAACCAACGAGCCCCATTAATGTTTGAAATTCTAGAGGGTCCCCACATATCAGTATGAATTAAAGAGAAAGGTAAAGATGTTATTGAATTGCTTAAAGGATATGAAGCTCTATGGTGTTTAGCCATTTGACACACCTCACAACTGAAATCTTTAACATCAATCTTATGGAATAACAAAGGGAAGATAGTTTTTAACAAAAAAAAAGATGGATGACCCATTCTAATATGATGTAGCCAAATTTGAGCCTTTCAAGCAAACTAGGTTTCTGACACATATGACTGCTGGATGTAATTGATTTCACCATTGCCAGCACTAGTGTCCAAGTAGTAAAGCCCTTCCCGTTCCTTAGCACGCCCAATCATCTTCCCCGTATCCTGGTCCTGAATTTCACAATACATGGGATAAAAAATCACTTTACAATTCAGGTCAGAGGTAAGTTTTTGAATTGATAATAAATTGATGGACAATTTGGGAACGTGAAGGACGGATTTTAAGGAAAGAGAAGGCATGAGATTTATGGTTCCTTTCCCAGCAATGGTAGCTGAGGTTCCATCGGCGACTTTTATTTTTTGACTGCCAGAACACGGTGTATAAGATGAAAAAATGTTGGAAGAATTAGTCATATGGTCAGTGGCTCCTGAGTCAACTACCCAGATTCCAAGAAAACTGTTCTTCGAATTACTCGAGGAATGAGTTGAGGAAAACTTACCTGACTGGGCGACAGAGCATGAACCTACTGGTTTTTCAATTGCAGTAAGGAAGCTTCGGAGTTTTTCAATCTCTTTCTTGTTCAGTCCATTCACTTCGGCAGTAGTGGCGTCTTCTTCAGTGTAGGCGACGTTGGCGACTCGGTTACGCGTCAGACTGCTGCTGCTGGTTGTTTTTTCTCTGAAGTTTCCTGCAAATATCTTTGGTATGGCCTGTTTTCTTGCAATAGTTACAAAACAAATTCTCTCTACTGTTGTTTGAAGGTCTGGTCATGTTCTTTGGGGCCCTTGGAGTCTCGATTTTGATAGAATCTCCAGTAGTTATTGCTGAGGCCATGGTGTTTAGCACTGTTACTTCATTCAGTGGTGTCTCAAGCATGACTCCCCTCCTTCTTCACTTCGAATGGTGGAAAAGACTTCACTTAGGCTCGGTAGAGACTCTTTCCCAAGTATTTGGACACGTACTTGGTCGAATTCAACATTTAGTCTGGCTAGAAACTCGTAGACTCTTTCTCCTTCAACAAATCTTAGCATCATGGCTGCGTCCTCGCTGCACTTCATCTTAATATTTTGATAGTAATCGAGTTCTAACCAAAGGCTTTTCATTTTGTTATAGTAATCAGTGACGGAGAGACTACCTTGTTTGGTTGAGTGAATCTTTGTTTTGATTTCAAAAATAAGGGCTGCATCACGAACCTTTGAATAAGTTTGTTTCACCATATCCCATATGTCCTTCACGGTTGTGAGAAACATGCATGTCCCGCTGATTTCCAACACCATTGAGTTCCAAAGCCATGACATGATCGATGAGTCTTCTATGTCCCAAGCAACAAATTTTGGATCACTCTCTTCCGGAATTGGACGCGTCAAATGACTCAGTTTTCCCTTACCCTTTAGAAAAGTCCTCACGATTTGTGACCATACGAGATAATTACGGCCATTGAGCCTAAACGAGGGCTGTAAAATCTGGTATTCACCAGAGGATTGTTGAGAGGAATGGTTTAAAATGGGCTCAGTGCTGGCAGTGCTAATGCTGGAAGTTTCAGACATTTTTTTATCAGAAAAAAAAAAAGAGGCAGGAAGGAAATAGATATTGGGGGGAGTTTTTAGCAGAAAGGGGCAGGAAGAATAAGCCCACAAACGCTCTGATACCATGAACGAATTGTTATGTTATATCTATAAGGATAAACTGTACAGCCTATATATATAGATTACAAGAATAGTCTACCTAGGAGCTATTTTTGGTAACAAAATATATATAGCACCAATTACACAAATTAAGGTCTAATTACAAGATTTGTCCAGCTTGCATTGACTCAGAAAATTACGGAACAAATTCCCTTAAAATCTGAGTCACAAATCATGTAGATTTGTCAACAAAATCAAAATAAACGGAATATCACAGACATTCCTGGATTTTTTTTTTATAAGAAACAATAAAAATGTTATTGAACTAGAAAACGATAAAATACATTGGGTTTCAGGCGAACGAGAAATCCATCGAAACAATAAGAAAACCAATCAAAGCTGAAAACTTAAAGAAATTGAAAAAAACTGGAAAAAATGTTACATACAAACGGTCAAACGACCATGCCCCTCTACCTCAGAATATCATCCCAACCTAAGATCATCAAAGATAACGAGTAAATGTTCTGACGCAGTGAAGTGAAGCTTTCAAAATTTGCGGTTTCTTCCCAAAAAAAAATCCATATTTTTTTGTGCTGCTGAGTTGACTGAAGAAAATAATTGGAAAAGAATTTAACATATTGAACAAGAAATAAAAGTAGCATAAAAATTTTAAGAAAGTATAGAAGACAGCCCCTATATAAGCACAAAACATCGGTAGACTCGAGCTGTTGAAGAACACACCTTAGGGTTTACTTCTTGTTCTTTATCTTTAAGATCTTTCAATTCCTACACCAATTAAGGTAGAAAGAAAGTTAAAGGAGGGGGGGAATAAAAACACTTTTATGTGTCAAACTCAGAGATGTTCAAGGCAGAAAAATTCAAATAAATAGTTAGATAAACTTTTATGTGTCAAACTCAGAGATGTTCAAGGCAGAAAATTCAAATAAATAGTTTGACCTGTATACTGAACATTGGACCAACACAAGCATTTGTTTATTACCTTCTCTAATTGTCTACACAAATTCTGATAAGTGGATGCCTCTTCAAATAATTTACGCAGGTCCTCCTCAAGGGCTGCCACTTTTGCCCGTAAAGACATAACTTCTTCCTAAATTTTTGACAAAATAAAATACCACAACCATGAGATACCAAGTACCTTATATCAAAACTTATTAGATAGGTGGCATCAATCTTGCAAGTACTAAACTTAAGATTACAGAAAGTCACTAAGTCAAGGAAGGGGTCCAATGCCTTCATCAAAGCAACACCAAAAGCGGAAACCATAAAAGGACAAATGGAAACAGTGTTTTTAAATTGCAAGTAATAAATGATATCTTATCACACATTGCAAAATGAAAAATGCAAAATCCAGGAGCTACACCTCTGATGGCAATCGGCTGTCATTGCGGAAATGCTCCTTGGACATACTATCCTGCATGAAGTGGTAAAAAACAATCATCCACTTACTTACAAAAATAAAATGTTATAAAATTCCATCATTAGATAGACAAAATGAGAAACAATCCATTAGAGTTTTTAACACGTAAAAGTTGAGGTAGGAACAAAAATCGAACCCACAAATGTAGCTTGTTCTTGTTCTTAAGAAAACGAACATACCTTATTGTATGAGTTCTCAAGCAGACCATTTGAAGGAGCAACTGCTGAAGGGCATATTTGTGGTTTTGTTTGATCATTAACCCTTGAACCACGTCCCCGGCTTGAAACAGTGTGCCCCCTACCACGACCATGCTTTTTCCTATTTGTATCACTTGCCTTAGTTTCCACCATTTCCAAAATCACTTGTCTCCCCTCAGCGACAGCCTGCATTTTTTTTATTTGTTGCAAACTTTAGCTTCAAATTAAATAACTAAACAAGACTCACATCTCTTAGCAAAAAATAAAAGATGACTCATATCGACATGTTTGAAAGCAGCTGAACCTTCATCTTGTTGAAGTTTCTGACGTTTTTGAGTATTGGCTTGTATGAGAAACTCACCTCCATTCTGGCATACGACCATGAACCAGAACAAATATATGGCATATGATTATCCATCATAAGAACAGATCAAAGAAACTAATACAAAATAAGAATAAAACCTCATACAAAATTAAAAAAAAAAAAAAGATGATAACAAGAAGGTCCTGTAAGAAAGGCACGTCACAGGACACACACTCTACAAAATATCTTTCCAGCTAACAAAAAGAAGGAAAAACAACAAAAAAAAAAACTTATTTTTAACTTTTCAATGAAGATGGCAGTAAAAAGTACAGAAAATTTACTCCCTATGAATCCTAACCAAAAAACCAAACTTATAGCCATAATTAATAGAAAACTCCATAAGATGCCAGTTTTCAATTTGAAGTCTTGAATCGAGTCAAATAACTTTTCACAAGCATAGATAAACAACTCTAAGTAGCTGATTATTAAAAACCTGCTTCAAAACCAATCTTAACCAAAACTCTGAGCTACTTTTCAGCATAATAGTAAACTACTAGAACTTTCATCATCTTCCTCTCTAATAAGGCACCAGGAGGGTGAATGATGAATATATGACTTACTGCTCTGAATCATGAAAGGAGTAATAATCCTCCAATCGTAACAACCACCCAAACATTTGAGCTTAATTAGAGATGTCAACATTCCTTGCAAGAATCAGAGGGTTCAAAGATTGAGACCTCGGGATCCACTAAAAAATTGACAGAAGATTTACAAGAAAAAACACAAGAAACCACAATCTTTTAACAGAGACAACGAAGTTTATGTTTATCAAAACTGCCTCTGGTAGAGACAATAAAGATGCGAAATTTGCAGTTTCTACACCACCCAGATTGCCTTCAAAACTTAAATATCAGTTTATTCTATTTTCCTCGCAGTTTGAAGAGGTATCAAGAAAGTGGCTTATTACGGAACAACTAAAAAAAGGACAAAATTAAATCGCAACATAAGGAATCTTCCGAAAATCTGATTTCACATCAATGTAATTAAAAAGTCCACGAAATCCTTTGAAATTTTGGTTAATTCTATCAATTCAAACCTGAGTAGAAGTACTCCGATAAATGTTTTCGATCACTGAACAAAAATGTCGCAAATAGAAAGACATTGAAAAGATATTTACACAAATCCCAACACACATACAAGAAAAAATATACCAATTGAAGTCACGAACTGAAAAAAAAAATAATAATAATAATAATAATAAAGGAAGGGTTTCTTACATCGTCATCAGAGTCACTGGAGGTAGAGGGTTCTGCCAATTCGTCGGAGGCAAATTTAGCAGCGGAGGAGACAACAGAGGCCCAAGCTGGCTGCTGTTGCTGAGGAGGCTGTTGTTGTTGCTGCTGTTGCTGAGCAGGAGGCTGCGCGGCAATGGCGAGGGCAGCGCCAGAAGCCGCTGGAGAGGTCTTGCCGACCATTCGAGCTTCGAGCTTGGCAATCTTGGTGGGCAAGGAGTGGTCGGACTGGTTAGAAGAGTTGGAAGAGAAATGCAAGAGCATGTCGTCCGACATTTTTGTTGCTTCTGGTTCCTCTGCCAATGCAGAGAGCCCAGAAGTCGAAGAAACCCGAAAGCTTCTAGAATCGGATCATTTGCCTTTTGAATATGACGGAATCAATGCAGAAATTCGAACTTCAAGCCCAAGAAAGATGCTGATTTTCTCGGCAGCCAAACGGATGAATGTGGAAAAGAAAAAAAGATGAAGAGGAAAAGGGGGATTAGGGTTTTCAAGGAGACAGGATTTGAGGAACAAGAGAAAATCAGATGAGTTTTATAATTTAATTCTTATAAACAGTTAAATATTTGTTTGGAACTTGAAATAAAACAATTAGTGTGATGAGAAGCGTATACAACGTGAGAAGAGAAGCAAAGGGTAGTTTGTGTATTAATGAGGATTTGAGGGGAGTGGCGATGGTCGGTGGTGACTCAACGGTGAATGGTCTGGGCAAAAGGTAGGAGAGACGGGCAACATTTCGCTAGCATCATGCAATACAACATTTGGAGTGTGTCGGGGAACACATTTGGAACAAACGAGTTAAAGCCAAAAATTATTAGCAAAAAATTAAAACAAAAAATTATAATACGTAAGAATTTTAAATTATCATAATTTTTTGTTTTATATTATAGTACATTATAATAATGCTGTTAGTATTTTTTCTTAATGGGAACATTATAAAGAAAATTAAAAATAATATTTTTATTCAATAAAGATATAGCTATATATTTTAATGATTGAATGAGACATATATGGTGTTTAATAAACTCAGTTTTAATTCAAACAGTATAAGCTATCATATGTTACAGTATTTTCAGTTTTAACTCTTAGTTACAACTCACTTCCTAAATATCCTAATAATTGTAATATTTCTTGTAATAAAAAAGACACAACAACATATTTAAATTATTTTATAACGACACAATAATATATTTCAATCATTTCATAAGGGCACAACTATATTTTTTCTATTATTTGGTAGGCACACGGTTGTATTTTCTTCAAAGGGCAATAATTAAAATTTTAAACAACAAAATAGAGGTGAAAATACAAATTGCAAAACATAAGTAAGGGAACATTCCCCACTCATCACAACCTAGCAATGCTAGTAAGTACATATGAGCTTTATATATAGTAGTTAAAACTAACAAGTTTTAATAGAATCAATGATACGGCCAAATAAAGCATAGATTTATGTTTTTTTTTTTCGTAGGACTTTAAAAAGATCTCACGAATATCCACCAAGTTTAAGTATTATCTTTTTCGTTATTAGTTATAGAAATTATTACAAATTATTGATGACTTCTAATGGTAATGACTAAAAAGAAAATGATTAACTTAAAGATCGTATGGAATGTTGGAATTAATCAAATATATGGGCTAATATATTAATAAATGTGTATTAAAGACTATCAGATAAGGTTAGCCCAATTAAAGTGATCAATTTGGGTTTTGGGCTTTAATGCATCATTAAGTGTAGCCTCCTATGTGTAGAGACCAAAATACAATTACTGATTTTATGATGAGCTAAATTGATAATAAATGATAACTGTTAGGATTAGCAGTTATATAAAAGGATTGTAGTCCCCAAGTTAGTGCATACATTATTTTTTTGTCACTCATCTACAGAGAGATTACAGAGGCATACTTTGAATGAGGACTTAAGTATTAGACTTGGAAGATCCTCAACCTACAGACTCGGGAATCACAATTCTATCAATGGATTCAGGTTCGCTTCTGCATCTTATGAATTATCTTGGTGATTTGACATGAACGATCCGATTAATATTAGTTTACATCACAATATTTTGTTCTAATAAGTGGTATCTAGAGCTTCTTCATATTAAATCATTGGGAATTAATAATTTTCTAAATGTGATTCTCGTAGGAAAATTCTCAAATTTAACAATCTATGGTTTCCTTAAAATTATTAAATTCGAGGAAAAATTTAGAGACCTTTTGGATTAATTTATTCAGGAATTTTTTGACCCAAAATAACATAGAAGGCGGCAGGCAGCACGCTAACCGCCGCTAGCACAAGCTCCAAGCACGACCATTAAGCCGTGCCAAAAAGACACTACCACAGCCTCTGGGCATGGCGGTGTAGGGAAAGCGGTGGCTTGTGGCCACTGCATAAGGAGAATTACAAAAAAAAAAAAAAAAGGTTAGAGTTTAGGCCGGCAGTAGGCCTTGCCACCGCTGGCGTCAAGCTTGGTTGTGTCGGCAAGGGAAAGCCACGGCCTCTGGCCTTGGCGAAACTAAAAAAGCAACGACCCTTGGCCGCCGCATACAGAAAATAAAAAAAAAAAAAGGAAGGGTCAATTTGTGGCAGCAGCCCCTAGGGCATCGGCCGGAGAAATAGCCGTGATCATCTTGTCGCAACATATAAGGTGGCAGCCGTTAGGCCGCCTGGACATCCCCTAGGGATCTTCGACCCCTAGGATTCTTTAGAGATGTTCTGGGCTTCGGTCTAAGACATTTGGTGACCTACACTATCCCGATTGAGGCCATGACCAAATAAAACCCAATAGTTAAACCCCTAGATGACAAGTTATTAAAAAAAAAACTAAGGTAACATAGACGGGCCTAATTGGACCCATGACCAAAAAGAACCCAAGGGTTAAACCTTTAGGTGACCTAAAGCAAAAAAAAAAAAAAGATGTCATGGGCCTAGGCCTGTGACACAAAGAAGAAAATAAATGGGGTGGTTTTAGGATCTGGGTTGGGTCCACCTGACCCTATCCACCCAGCCTAGTCAAGGTTAACCAATCAAGTTGATCGGTTGACTTTGACCAGGTTGACTTTTGACTAAATTTTTTATTTTAATTTTGGTCAAATTAAAGTGATCAATTTGGGTTTTAGGCTTTTTAATGAATTGTTAAGTGTGGGTCTCCTATGTGTAAAGATTGAAATGTAATTACTAATTTTATGATAGGCTAAATTAGGAATAAAGGATAATTGTTAGGGCTAGCAGTTATATAAAAAGGTTATAGTCCTCAAGCCAGTACGTACATTATTTCTCTATGACCCATCTATAAAGAGATAAAGAGGCATACTTTAAAAAAGGACTTACTACTAGATGTTAGAAAAATAATACACAGCGAAAATTTAAAAATTTTATACTAGAATATTTTCTAAAACATAAGTTTAACACGCTATATGTATAAAGTAACCAGATCTTACTAACCTTATTTGTTGAAAAGCTCCTACAATCGATGAAGAAAAAGGATGTTGTAGAAGGACCTCAACCAACTGGCATTCTTTGCTATTCTCTATCCACAACCGGTGTGCGTATGTGTACACTCGTACAGCTTTTCCACAAGTGGCTCTCCTTCCAACCAATCGAGAAATACCCAAAGCTATAGTTCGTGATTTATGAACAACAACTCTCCGGGGAGTTTCAGAGTCTCACTAGCAGAGTATTCACTCCGAATTTCTCAACTGATCTAAATAACAATGAGTTTCACTCCTCTTTTTATAAAGGTTGGGCCCAAAGGTCAGTCCTTATCAGATAAGGCCTTGAAAATTCAAATTAGAATCAAATTAGGATAAGAAATCGCATCTAAAAACGCGTGATGAGAAATCGTTCGGTCGATGGGCCAAACTGGCAGATCGGCCTGTCGAACTTACTCCATCGACAGGCTGAACCTAAAGATCGGGCTGCCAAACTTACGATTTTTGATCCCTGTGAATCTTTATTTCCCACCCGAGATTCTAGCGATAGAGCCTCAGTTTTAATTCAAATAACCTAATAGAAAAGTTATCTGATCAAAATAGTCATATCTAGATAATCTATAGAAAAATAAATATTCCCGATAATTCAACAAGTTTATCTTGAATTAATTTTCACAAAATTAATTCAACCGATAAATAGACATGAATTATTTGATCATATCAAAATTTCAACCAATCTGATAATCTAACACAAGTCACTAATTATTGGAAAAGCACGTCGTATTGTTATAGGATTTATTATGA
Organism: Artocarpus heterophyllus; assembly: GCA_025403435.1. Taxonomy (NCBI): domain Eukaryota; kingdom Viridiplantae; phylum Streptophyta; class Magnoliopsida; order Rosales; family Moraceae; genus Artocarpus; species Artocarpus heterophyllus. The sequence continues at coordinate 23,378,354 of CM046338.1, forward strand.
GCCAACAAAGAAGACCTGATGGACTTATATAGTTCAAGCTCCTAATAATTATGAAACCCAATATCTCAGATATATATTTCATAATTATCAACTCCAATACTACTCTACTAAAAGCTCAAAGCTACACTCTCGAACTATATAGAATTTCAAAACCCATGTAGCTAAGTCTCCATGACATATCATAATGCATCATATCCCCATAGGGTTATACATAATTGGCTTAAGAATAAATTCTATCTTACATTCCTGATTATTTTTATCTTACATTCCATTATCTCACCATTAGAAAACTTACTATCCAAAGACAGTATACCATTCGGTTACAACTATGTATCCAAATGGTTAAGCGCCTGATTTTCAATTACAGGATAACACATATAAGAGGATATCATCTACTCCTAAAGATGAGCTATGGATTCCATATCAATGAATAACAAGTTTACGCTATCAATAGCCATGCCTTCAATGTATCGGCTTACGTACCAACATAAAATGCGGATGTCACCCCTTTGGTACATCAAAAGACATAAGTCAAGATAATAGACCTACTATTCATCTCAAGATTAAAATACAACATATATGATTGTCTAAAGTGAATCGATTTGCCAAGATAGAATTATTAATCCAAATCAATTCACTTTATATCCTGATCTAACACATTATCACCTATGACAATGTGCCAATGTTTCTATTTACGGAGTCCACCTCCTAATGGCCAAGACAGACCATCTCCCGTTAAGGATATAGACAACATAACAATCTTTGCATGAATAAAGCGCCCAACTTTATTCCCTCAATTGTAGATCTTTTGATTTAAACTGTTACCTTTAGAATCGTGTCTTTCGCATAATCTGTCCATCATATTCCTAATTCTAAAGGTTTATATTGTCAGTCTCGGACTTTTGTTTGTTTATCATACATTCAACAAATATGAACGTAAAGAGGATAAGATTTGGTATATAAATAATAATAAATTCTTTATTAATAAAAATGTCTCCTAAAACATATTATATTTTTACTCTATAGGGCATACATGTCTAACACTAGACTTGTAAGATCCTCAACCGACAGATTCAAGAATTACAATTCTATCAATGGATCTAGGTTAGCTTTTGTATCTTATGAATTATCTTGGTGATTTCATATGAACAATCCTGGTTGATGATTGTTTTCATCATAATATTTTGTTCTAAAAAGGAATATATATAGGATGCTTTTTTAGTTCATCACCCACCTTTTGTAGTTTTTACATATTTTTTGACCATTAAGATGAGATCTAACGATCTACATTTCTATAGGGGTAAGTACATATAGGAATAACTAGCTATTTTGCTTGTGTATTTATTACACCGGCTAGCACCACGTAGGCGGTATGAAGCTTTATACGATAGGTCATCTTGGTCAATTCTACCTTTAACATTGAATTTGTGGCACAATAGATGGAGATCTGGGTTTAAACAATGTCATATCCTTCGAACCAAGTTCAAAGCTTCTTCTTGCCATGGAAAACAAGGTGAAGTGGTGTAGGAAACAGTAGCCTCAACAGATTTTTCAAACTAGCCATGAAAATCTGAAATCTTAGGTCGAGAACCAAAGGCAAGGGAATAATTTTTAACGAAGTCTTTTGAAGTAAGGTGTTTGACTAAGCGGCGGACGCAGTTGTGCAATTTGTCTAATTCTGATGTAGTGGAAGAAGTGGGCATGTAAGATTTTGTTATTCTTAGGCATATTTAATTGTATTTTTACTTGTTTACCTTTCATTTTTTGCCTTTTATGTAAAACAAAATTCATCCAGATAAACCTCCGTTTCCCAACCAAGTGATGGGAAAAAGATGATGATAATCATGATGATGATGATTTGCATTTAAGATTGTACGAAGGAAGTAAGGATTTGAGGAAATTCTAAGAGAAGGTTAAGATTGTTGCATATACTAGGTTAAATATGCATACTTGTGTTCTATGTTTGCTTTTATTCATGAACAATAAGAACCAAGAGCGGCAACAATAGTCGACTATGATATCAATGTACAACTCAATTTTTTAATATTTGATGTTATGGCATTTTTTATGTTAATTGCAAAGAAAACGGCTTAGTTGACTATGACCACTCTAGTTATCATACTAAACCCATACAATAACAACAGTTCAAGCAAAAAAAAAAAAAAAAACCCTCCTTAATATATGGAAAAATGCTTCATTTCTATTTAAACTAATCTATAACTATAACGCCCCTGAGTGGAGGTTAGCAGTTTTTAATAAATTAAATAAAGATCAGAAAATAAAAGTAAAACTTTGAAAAAAATTTGCCAAAGGCTTAAATAAAACTCTCAAATCAACATAAAAATATAAACAACAAACTACAGTTTAATGTAGAACCTTTAAATTAATAATATAAAACTATCATCATCATTACAACCCTCAATATATCCTAATATAGTCATAGAAATTAACATAAGAAGCTTACATTATCAAGGAGAACATTCTTAGTAAAATAAGAGATTCCAACTGAATGCAGATATATAGCTTCCTCAATTATATCTTCATTGCTACCTCACATTTGTGAGTCCTAAAAGATAAAAATATAGAGGAATGAGCGACAACATACTCAGTAGGGAAAACTATTATCACCTTTAGGTTTTTATCATTGCCACATTAATACTTGCATGGTTAGTTAGTTCTCAACATTATTCATCAATATTATCATGTTCCTTTTTGATGGATACCCTATGATTATTCTTACCAAGTTCCATATGTATACATATATACATATTAGTTCATGATTTAATAATGCTTATCTGTATCCACTGTGCAATAGAGCATCATATCACTCAACTCAACAAAACCCAAATGGGCACACTTGACCACTCTACAATCATTTCAATAGTGTCCGATGAGGGGACATCAAGCCTTGGATCCCCACTAAGTCGATTCCTGTATAGTACGTTCTAGGACTTTCGACCTAAGAGAGTGTCATCCCCTCCCCCTATTTTACCTTTTAGGGTATTCATGCCTAAGGACGTAATCGCTGCCCTTTTCGCAACTTACCATTCCTCTCATAACCACTACAGTTATATATAGAGTATAATTCTTAACGATGCTTCTCAATTTATTCAATACATGTCAAATCAATATAATCCTCACTGTACATTACAGGACTAGTTCATATTATAGTCTCATAAATGATATTCATATCATAATAGTTCAACATATGTATATATATATATATATCTTGCAATACAAAGAACCAATTTTAATTTCACAAAACCTCACAAAAGATGAAAAATCGATTCTCTACCTTTTGGCGAATACAATGCTGATAAGTTCTATCTCACGATATCAAGTTCAGCATGAAAGCTTCAAGTATTTTGTTATCCTATGACATATAAAATAACATACTTTAACTTAATTTCTAATCTATAATCAAGTTAATTTGCCATCTATTCTTCTTAGTGTGCTATAATCATTAATATGAAATCTTTGAATATTTCGTAACACAAAACGATGAAAAACAGATTAGTTTGGACTGCCCAATCAGCCTGCAAATTAAACTACACATTTCAGACCTCTTTTTTGGTCTACCGATCTGTAAGGTTCGACCTACCGCTTTGGTAGAGTTTGGCCTACCGGCCTACAAGGTTTGCCCTACCAAACCTAGTAGTGTTTGGCCTGCAGATCTGTAGGGGTTCGACAGGCCGACTAGTCTGACCTGCTGATTGGCAAGTTTGGCCTATCAATAGAAGAATTTTTGGAAATCTAGTTTTCTATTTTCAAAGGTTTCAAACTTTATAATTCAATCCAACCCTTTTCATAAACTTCCAAGACAGAAAATGCATAAAAACTATAAAATATTACAGTCAAAGACATATAGATCATCTTTCTTAAAATTTTCATACCCAACATACAAATCTAAACCAAAAATCAAAACTTTTAAAATTAGTTCAAATCTCATTTTAATCAAAGATCTATGTAAATCAAACCTCAAAAATGTTGTATAATTACCCACAAATATTAGACACACATTTTCACAAATCTCATGCTAAAATACAAATTTAAATCAAAGTTTTAGTTATAAAACCTTACCTTAAGCTTGAAGAAAATTAGTGACTTTATTTGCGAAAATCCTTGATCTTTGTTTGTGATTTTGGAATACCTAAGAAAATAACTTTGGATTTCTCTCTTGATAATCTTGAAGCTAAGTTGATGATCCTTGATCTTGGAAAATTCAAAGAAAAGAAAGAGGAGAAGAAACAAGAGACAAAAAAGGGAGAGAAAGAGAGAGAGAGTTGTCGTGAGAGAAGAAGAAGAAGAAGAAAAATAAAATAAAGAGGAGACAAGAGGAGGTTAGGCAAGTTAGATCAAGTATCCATCAGAGACTTTTGGAGCAAATAATACCAAATGGCATTTTTGTAATTAATTAGAAATCCAAGGACATTTTAGTAAATATACTAAATAGGTACAAAAAATTTTTAGAAAATTTAAAAATAGGCAGAAATAAATAATGTGGAATAGATTTTAGATGAAATAAAAGTTTTAGTTGGCACAATAATAATTAATTTAACTATAATGATACTTGTTAGAAAAATAATGGGTATTACAATAACTTATATAAAAAAAAGCTGAATAGCTTAGCAGGCAACCTAGTGCATTTCAACACACTAGTAGGGTGTTGAAATACATAATGTGGAATAAATAAATAATGTGGAATAGATAATCTGGAATAAATAATGTGGAATAGATTTTAGATGAAATAAAAGTTGTAGTTGGCACAATAATAATTAATTTAACTATAATGATACTTGTTAGAAAAATAATGGGTGTTACAATAACTTATATAAAAAAAAGCTGAATAGCTTAGCAGGCAACCTAGTGTATTTCAACACACTAGTAGGGTGTTTGGTATGGTGGTTAGAACTATAAACACTGTAGTATGTGAGAGCTTTATACTGTAGCAACTTTTTTCTTTTTAGTATAGCATATAAGAGCTGAAATAATTTAACTATAATGATTTAATATAGTATGTGAGAGCTTTATACTGTAGCAACTTTTTTCTTTTTAGTATAGCATAATTAATTTAACTATAATGATACTTGTTAGAAAAATAATGGGTGTTACAATAACTTATATAAAAAAAAGCTGAATAGCTTAGCAGGCAACCTAGTGTATTTCAACACACTAATAGGGTGTTGAAATACATAATGTGGAATAAATAAATAATGTGGAATCGATAATGTGGAATAAATAATGTGGAATAGATTTTAGATGAAATAAAAATTGTAGTTGGCACAATAATAATTAATTTAACTATAATGATACTTGTTAGAAAAATAATGGGTGTTACAATAACTTATATAAAAAAAAAGCTGAATAGCTTAGCAGGCAACCTAGTGTATTTCAACACACTAGTAGGGTGTTTGGCATGGTGGTTAGAACTATAAACACTGTAGTATGTGAGAGCTTTATACTGTAGCAACTTTTTTCTTTTTAGTATAGCATATAAGAGCTTTATATTGTTCATAACTGAAAAGTTAGTTAGAACAAACTTTACCAAACAGACTTTAGGTTGCCTGCTTCATTTCTTTTTTAATTTTTTCCACAAAACCGTTGCTTCTATTTTGCTTCTATTTTGCTCTAAAAATTCCTCCCATAGGTGCCCGAAGCATAGCCCTCCATTATGCGACATACGGTGGAAATGCACAATGTTGTAAAGTATGTTTTTTTAACTATTATTATTTAAACTTATCCAATTTCCAATTTTCGTTGCATTTTTTCTATTTATTTTACTTTTTTCAAGTACATTGTTGTGTAGATTTTGATAGCCAAGAGTGCCTTTCTGACTGTTGAAAATGCAAATGGGCATGCATTTTCGGTACCCTGAATTTTGTTTGCTGAAAGAAATTAGATGCAAAACAAGATATAAATTATTAGGAATTTCTGATAATGTTTATGTTGAAAAAATAGTATGCAGCAGAATTATTAAAATTTTTATATCAGAGTATTTTTCCAAAACACAAGTGTGATGCACTATATGCATAAATTAACCAGATCTTACTAACCTTTGAATGCCAAAGAACTCCCGCAAACCATGAAAAGAAGTAACGTTCTAAAAGAGCCTCAACCTGTAACACTCGCCAAAATTTTGCATAATGGATAAGTAACGACGATAAGTAATTTCCTTATTGATATGTGATATATTGTTACTAACTATTTTTATTTTTATTTTTATTTTTATTTTAATTATGATAGGTGACGGCCACGTGGAATTGATGTGCTCAAGTGTTCATGTCATTTATATAGTGTGTTTAACTTTTTACTTAATGTTTTGATATGGTAGTTCGTTAGGCCGAACCTTGAAGTTCGGCAAGCCGAATTGTCCCTCTCAAAACGACAGGCCGATGGTGTTAGACATGTATGCCCTAAGGAGCAAAAATGTAATATATTTTTGGAGACATTTTTATTAATAAAGAATTTATTTATTATTATTAATATACCAAATCTTGTCCTCTTTATGTTCATATTTGTTGAATGTATGTTAAGCAAACAATAGTCTGAGACTGTCAGTCTAAACTTTAAGAATTAGGCATATGATAGACAGATTATGCAGAAGACATGATTCTTAAGGTGATGGTCTAAATCATACGATCCGCAATCGAGGGAATAAAGTTGGGCGCTTTATTCATGCAAAGATTGTTATGTTGTCTATATCTCTTTTGGGAGATAGTTTGTCTTAACCATCGAGGTGCACTCTGTGAATAGAAACATTGGCACATTGTCATAGGTGACGATGTGTTGGATTGAGACATAAAGTGAATTGATTTGGATTAATAATTCTGTCTTGACAAATTGATTCACTTTAAACAATCATTTGTGTTGTATTTTAATCCTAAGATGAATAGTGGGCCCGTTGTCTTGACTTGTGGCTTTTGATGTGTCAAAGGTTGACATCCACATCTTAATAGTGGTATGCATGCCGGTACGTTAGAGGCATGACTATTGCTGGCGTAGACTTGTTATTCATAGATATGGAATCCTTAGCTTCTTTTTAGGAGTAATGATATCATCTTATATGCGTTATCCTGCAACTGAAATTCTGGAGCGCTTAACCATTTGGATACATAAGTGTAATCGAATGGTATACTGTCTTTGGATGGTAAGTTTTTTGATGGTGAAATAATAGAACATAAGATAAAAATAATCGGGAAGGTAAGACAAAACTTGTCCTTAAGCCGATTATGGATTATCATATGGGGATACGATACACTATAATATGTCATGGAGACTTAGCTATACGGGCTTCGTAATTCTATGTAGTTCAAGAGTGTAGCTCCAAGCTTTTAGTGGAGTAGCATTAGAGTTGATAATTATGAAATATATATCTGGGATATTGGGTTTCATAATTATCGAGAGCTTGAACTATATAGGTCCATTTGGTGCCTTTTGCTAGCTCACAACATCCTGTAATGACACGGCGTGCTTTTTCAATAATTAGTAACATATGTCGAAATTATCAGATTGGTTAAAATTTAGAAGAATCAAATAATTCATGTCTGTTTATCGGTTGAATTAATTTTGTGATAAAATTGATTCAAGATAAACTTGTTGAATTGTAAGGATCGGATAATTCTTGTCTGTTTATCGGTTGATTTAATTTTGGATAAATTAGATCAAGATAAACTTGTAAAATTATTGAGAATTGATTTATTTTCTTAGAGATTATCTTGATAAAGTTGTTTTGATCAGATAACTTCTCTATTGGGTTATTTGAATTAAAACTGAGACTTTATCCTATAAAATCTCAGGTGAAAAATAAAAGATTCGTGAAATTTTTTATTCGGCAGTTTGGCCTGTCGATGGACGTGTTCGGCCTGCCGATGGGACCTGTTTGGCCTGCCGATCAAGTGGTTTAGCCTGCCGATCAGCGAAGGATAAGATCACAGTGTTTCCACGCAGATCTTATCAGATATTGATCTGAATTTGATTCTGATTCGAGTTTTGAGACTTAATCTGATAAGGACTAACCTTAGGACCAACCTCTATAAATAAGAAGTGATTCTCACCGGTTACTTAGATCAATTGAGAGATTAAGAGTGATACTCTGCTAAGTGAGAATCTAAAAACTCCCTGAGAGCATTTGTTCACAAATCACGAACACTTGCTTTGGGTTCTCTCGATTGGTTGGAAGGAGAGTCACTAGTGGAAGAGCTGTATGTGTGAGTCCACACTTACTCCAGTCGTGGATAGAGAATGGCAAAGAAGACTAGTTGGTTGAGGCTCTTCTGGAATGTTATTTCTCTTCACAGATTGCGGAGGTTCTTCGGCACACAAAGGTTAGTAAGATCTGGTTAATTTATACATATAGCATGTTAAACTTGTGTTTTAAAAATTACTCTGATATAAAATTTTTAAAATTCCACTGCGCACCCTTTTTTTCAACAATTGGTATCAGAGCCATGGTTTTTACATAAATTTACGAGTTTGTGATCATGTTATATGTATAAATTTTGTGATCTTAATCTCTCCTATGCTTGAATTTAATTTTATAGAGAGTTGGCACTCTAGGTTTCTATATATTATTTATGTTGTCATGGATTATGTGGTGAATGTTTATTAGTTATGGTTGATTAAATCGTTATTTAATTATTTATTAATTAATTAATTTATACCGGTTATGGTTCCTTAGAGGTTAGAATGTGTATCAAGTTTTTTCATGTAATTAGATGGCAGATTATCATCTCCGTCTAGGAATTATTATTTAGTTTTTAAATTTGTAAGAATTTTATAATTAAATAATTATTTGGAGAAGACAGATCTAGAAGATTGATGATGATGCTCCTAGGTATTTCTCGAGTCTCTAATTTTATGTTTTTGAATTGTTGAAAATAAAATTGATAAATTGCATTTAAAATTGTATTTTCTAGAATGGAGATTTTTGCTCGATCAGCATGCCGAACCTCACAGTACGGCAGGCCAATGGTCGCAGATCAGCAGGCCAGACTTGTGGTTCGGTAGGCCATCAGTGGGGTAGAAATCAGGTGGCTCTGGCGGTAGGCCAAACTTTCATGAGTCAGCAAGCCGATCTTTTAAATCGACAGGCCGATGAAACATGACCGGCAGGCCGATCTGGGCGATCGGCCTGCCGACTGAGAGTTGAAAAATTTCCAGAAAAGGTGTAGTTTTTTCGATGTAGTTTTAATTTTATTTTTGGGACAATTCTAAGAAACGATAAATTTGGATATGATCGGAAATATGAAGTGTTCAATTCATACAAGATTGAAGACTTAAAGATGGAATTACATGAAGAAGGATACAGCTTGAGAATTCAAGGATGAAGAATTGATAATATGTCTCGATTATTCTCTTGTAATCTTAGTGTTCTATTCTCTAGTGTGGAGCCATAATATTACGGTTATATATTATTTTGCTTGTAGCTTTGCTTGATTGCTTTGCTTGTCTGCATTATAATATGATTTGCCATGTATATTGATAACATGTCATATAGAATAGGAAGTGCCGCTCATATTAAAAATTGTTCATGCATATTCTTAAAATAAAACCTTGATTTCAAAAGATTAAGTGGGACAAGGTTTTTGAAGAAAGAACCTAAGGCCTCCATCGTTGGTCCATAGGCAGAACATGGTGGTCCCGACCCCTAGGAAGGGATTTTTATCATGTACCAAATTGGATCTCTGAGAGGATAAGATATTTTAGCATGATTTATCGTTGCACACCCCTATGTGGTGATTATAAATCATGGATAAAATATTAAAACGATGGTTATACACTCATGTTAATTTTATTATTAACCTCCCTTAGGAGCTCTGTTAATAAAATTAATGGCCAAAGAAACGATTATTAATATATGCTGGATCATACGGGTCCTAGATGGCATATATTAATCAGGAGGGGATTCGTGTTCCTGATTGAATTTGGCATGACTCCCCTAGGAGCTTGTTGAATTCTAAGTTGGGAATTATCATTGCAAGGTTGTGATATTTTCAACGTTTTGAAACATAAACACATTTGTATTTTTTTTCATGATTGTGTTATCTTACTAAATTATTATTATGTTTGCTTATATTTAGTATATGATTCTTTATTGCAGATTAAAAATGTCTAAAAATACTTTATCATTGATACTTGATAAAAACCTATTAACCGATGAGAACTATAATGATTGGAAACGAAACATGGATATCGTCCTGTCGTTTGAGAAACTGAAATATGTACTTACAACCCCTTGTCCTCCTGAGCCTACGGGAGACTCAAGTAATGAACAATTCCAAGCGTATGATCGCTGGAAATATGCTCATGATTAGGCCCGTTGCTATGTTATGGCTAGCATGAACAATGTGCTGCAGGCTCAACATCAAGATTATGAGACTGCGAAGTAGATCTTGGATAATCTTGAGGATATGTTTGGAGGCCAGGCCATAACAAAGCGGCAAGGGGTGCTTCAGAAACTTCTAAACTGTAGACAGAGGCCGGGGACATCTGTAAAGGAGCATTTGATGTTGGTCATAGGTTACCTCACTGAGGCTCAAGCCAATGGAGCTGACATCAATGCTGAAACTTAGATGACTATGGTCTTTGAGACTCTGTCTAAGGAATTTATTCCGTTTAGAGCTACTTTTATTTAAGCAATAGATAGGATATGACCTTAACAGAACTGATGAAACAGTTACAGGAGTTTGAACTGCTGATCAGGGAGTCTCCTACGGGTGGTGAGGTCAACATGGTAGCTGCTTCTGGTTCCAATCCTAACTTTGGGAATGGAAAGAAGCAATAGGCTAAGAACGGGAAGTCTTATATTCTTGCTACTACCAAGAGCAAGAAGAAGAAGAAGAAGAACCCAAAGAAACTTAAGTGCTTCTTCTGTGGAAAGGTCGGGCATATTAAGAAGCATTACAAGGACTTCCTTTCTAAAGGAGGTAGGTGTGATCTTCTGTATTTAGAAACTTATTTGGTTGAGGAATCTAGTGGCATCTAGGTCATAGATTCTAGTGCAACTAATCATGTTTGTGTTTCTCTGCAGGGGTTCAAAGAAACGAGAAGTCTGCTGCATGAAGACTTCACGCTTCAGATGGGCGATGGATCCTTGGTCTCAACGAAAGCAGTGGGAGACGTCCATCTTTATTTTGATAATTATAGGAATTTATTTTTGCAAGATTGTTTTTATGTTCCTAAATTAAAAGGAATTTAATTTCTGTAGCTTGTTTATTTAAAGACTCCTACTTGGTTTCTTTTAATGATAAAGTGGTGATTCGTAAAAATAAATCTTTTATCTATTCTAGATGGATGCAAAATAATCTATATTTTATCAAACCTAAGATGGACTTATTGCTTAAATGTTAAGATAAATGATAATAACTGTAAAAGACTTAAAATTTCTCACTCTAATAAGACTTATCTTTGGTATTTGCGGCTTGGTCATATTAACCTGAATAGGATTCAAAGGTTAGTAAGGGATGGACCTTTAAGTCACTTAAAGGTGGAATCTATACCTTAATGTGAATCTTGTTTGGAGGGTAAAATGACCAAAAGACCATTCGGGTCTAAGGGCAATAGGGTCAAAGGGGTCCTAGAACATGTGCATAGTGATGTTTGCGGACCGATGAACATCCAGGCTCGAGGAGGGTAGAGTACTTCGTCACTTTTATTGACGATTACTCAAGATATGGGTATGTGTACCCGATACACCACAGAAGCGAAACTTTTGACAAGTTTAGGGAGTTTCAGGCTAAAGTAGATAAGCAATTGGGTAGACCCATAAAGGTACTTTGATCGGATCGAGGTGGGGAATATCTTTCTGATAAGTTTTTGGAACGCTTATTAGAGAATGGATTTTGTCCCATTTGATTGCACTGGGCACTCCGCCACAGAATGGCATAGCGGAGAGAAGAAATAGGACTTTGTTGGACATAATTAGGTCCATGATGAGTTTTTCATCATTTCCTTTATCCTTTTGGGGATATGCACTACAAACCGCATGTTATCTTTTAAACAATGTGCCTTCAAAATCGGTCTCTAAAACTCCTCACGACTTGTGGACGAGTAGGAAGACATCCTTAAACCATATTCCCATATGGGGATGTCCGGCTCATGTCCTGTTTAAGGATCTGAATAAGTTGAAAGCACAGTCGAAAGTATACATGTTTGTAGGATATCCAAAAGGGACTAAAGGGGGTTATTTTTATAACCCAAAGGAAAATAAAGTCCGTAGTTTCAACTAATGCAACTTTTCTTGAGGAGAGTTACATGAACGACTTTAAAAACCTCGAAGCAAAATGGTGCTTGAGGAGTTAAGGAGTGATCCGATCACTCTAGATATTCCAAATGAAACCGTTCTGGTCAGTGTAGAAAAACTAAACAAACCTGAACTACAACCTTAGGGGCTTCGACGTAGTAGGTGGATCGGGAGTCAACCTAAAAGGTATATGTTCAATGGGGAGGTCTTCTTGGCTGAACCGGATGAACACGACAGGGATCCTTATACTTACGCAAAAGCTATGGAAGATGTTGATTCAAAACTCTGGAGAAAGGACATAAACACAGAAATGAAGTCTATAGAGATTAATCAGGTCTAGGAGCTTGTGGATCTTCCCGAAGGGGTAAAACCCATAGGGTGTAAGTGGATCTACAAGAGGAAAAAAGGAGTGGATGGAAAGGTCGAAACCTTTAATGCTGACTAGTAGCTAAGGGTTATACGTAAAAGAAAGGAATCGATTATGAGAAAACCTTTTCGCTTGTAGCCATGCTTAAGCCCATCCGGATTCTCTTGTCTATAACTGCTGCTCTAGACTACGAGATATGGCAGATGGATGTCAAGACGGCCTTTTTGAATGGCTATCTTGATGAGTCCATTTATATAGAACAACCAGACGGGTTCAAGGTCACAGGTCAAGAGGGTAAGGTTTGTATGCTGCTAAAGTCAATTTATGGACTTAAGCAAGCTTCTCATTCTTGGAACATAAGATTTGATCACGTGATCAAGACTTATGGGTTCCCACAAAATGTAGATGAACCATGTGTTTATAAACACATTAAGGATGGGAAGGTGATTTTTTTACAACTACATGTAGATGACATTCTACTAATTGGCAATGACGTTGGGGCATTTTCATCGATCAAATTATGGTTGACCAAGCAGTTTGATATGAAGGACTTAGGTGAGGCTAATTTTGTTCTTAGTATCCAGATCTTTCAGGATTGGAAGAACAAAATGATAGCTTTGTCCCAGGTCGACTACATAGATAAAATTCTCAAGAGGTTTACAATGTAGGATTCAAAAAAAGGTGAGCAACCATCTAGGTCTGGAATTACTCTTTCTAAGAAAGACTCTCTAAAGTCTTATGAAGAAAGAGAAAACATGAAGAAGGTGCCTTATGCTTCGGTAGCGGGTAGTCTCATGTATGCCATGCTTTGCACATGATTGGATATTAGCTATGTGGTCGGGATTGTAAGAAGATTTCAGGCGGATCTAGGACCGAACCATTGGGTTGCGGTAAAGCATATTTTCAAGTACCTGAGAAGGACTCGAGGGTATATGCTTGTGTATTCGGGTGAGGTCTTGACTCCTCTAGGATACACTGATTTGGATTTTCAATCCTATCTAGATTCTAGGAAATTGACTTCGGGTTTTGTGTTTACTCTAGGAGGCGGTGCCATCAGTTGGAGAAGTGCTAAGCAAGATTGCACTTCAGATTCAATGATGGAGGCCGAGTATGTGACAGCTAGTGATGCTTCGAAAGAAGCAGTGTGGGTCTGCAAGTATCTTGGGGATCTTGAGGTAGTTCCTAGTATGGATAAGGCGGTATCACTGTACTGTGAAATAGTGTGGCGGTAGCTAATGCTAAGGAACTGAGATTTCACAAGAAGAGTAAGCATATTGATCGAAAGTATCATGTGATAAAGGACTTCGTGGAGGGCGGGCATGTCACGGTGTGCAAGATCACGTCAAAGGACAATTTAGCTGATCCATTTACGAAGACACTTATTGGGAGAGTCTTTGAGAGGCATGTGGAAGCTATGGGGATGCGAGATTTGTCATATTTACTCACTTAGTACAAGTGAGAGATTGTTAGACATGTATGCCCTAAAGAGTAAAAATGTAATATGTTTTTGGAGATATTTTTATCAATAAAGAATTTATTTATTATTATTAATATGCCAAATATTGTCCTCTTTACGTTCATATTTGTTGAATGTATGTTAAGCAAATAATAGTCTGAGACTGTCGGTCTAAACCTTAAAAATTGGGCATATGATGGACGAATTATGCGGAAGACATGATTTTTAAGGTGATGGTCTAAATCATACGATCCGCAATCGAGGGAATAAAGTTGGGTGCTTTATTCATGCAAAGATTGTTATGTTGTCTATATCCCTTTTCAGAGATAGTTTGTCTTGACCATCGGAGGTGGACTCCGTGAATAGAAATATTGGCACGTTTTCATAGGTGACGATGTGTTAGATCGGGACATAAAGTGAATTGATTTGGATTAATAATTCTGTCTTGACAAATCGATTCACTTTAGATAATCATTTGTGTTGTATCTTAATCCTGAGATGAATAGTGGGCCCGTTGTCTTGACTCGTTCCTTTTGATGTACCAAAGGGTGACACCCACATCTTAATAGTGGTATGCATGCCGGTACGTTGGAGGCATGACTCTTGATGGCATAGACTTGTTATTCATAGATATGAAATCCATAGCTCCTCTTTAGGAGTAATGATATCCTCTTATATGCGTTATCCTGTAATTAGAATTCTGGAGCGCTCAACCATTTGGATACATAGGTGTAACCGAATGGTATATTGTCTTTGGATGATAAGTTTTCTGATGGTGAGATAATAGAACGTAAGATAAAAATAATTGGGAAGGTAAGACAGAACTTGTCCTTAAGCCGATTATGGATTATCATGTGGGGATATGATACACTATGATATGTCATGGAGACTTAGCTATACGAGCTTCGTAATTCTATGTATTTCGAGAGTGTAGCTCCAAGCTTTTAGTGGAGTAGCATTAGGAGTTGATAATTATGAAATGTATATCTGGGATATTGGGTTTCATAATTATCAGGAGCTTGAACTATATTGGTCCTTTTGGTCCCCTTTGTTAGCTCACAACATCTTGTAACGACACGGCGTGCTTTTTCAATAATTGATGACTTATGTCGAAATTATCAGATTGGTTAAAATTTGAAAGAATCAAATAATTCAGTGTATGTTTATCAATTGAATTAATTTTGTGATAAAATTGATTCAAGATAAACTTGTTGAATTGTAAGGATCGGATAATTCTTGTCTGTTTATCGGTTGATTTAATTTTGGATAAATTATATCAAGATAAACTTGTAGAATTATTGGGAATTGATTTATTTTCTTAGAGATTATCTTGATAAAGTTGTTTTGATCAGATAACTTCTCTATTGGGTTATTTGAATTCAAATTGAGACTTTATCCTATAGAATCTCGAGTGGAAAATAAAATATTCGTGAAATTTTTTATTCGGCAATTCAGCCTGCCGATGGGACCTGTTCGGCCCGTCGATCAGGTGGTTCGGCTTGCCAAGCAGCGAAGGATAAGATCATATGTTTTCACACGGATCTTATTAGATATTGATCCGAATTTGATTCTGATTCGAGTTTTGAGACTTAATCTGATAAGGACTGACCCTAGGACCAATCTCTATAAATAGGGAGTGATTCTCACAGGTTACTTAGATCAATTGAGAGATTAAAAGTGATACTCTGCTAAGTGAGAATCTAAAAACTCCCTAGGAGCATTTGTTCACAAATCATGAACACTTGCTTTGGATTCTCTCGATTGGTTGGAAGGAGAGTCACCGGTGGAAGAGCTATACGTGTGAGCCCACACTCACTCCAGTCGTGGATAGAGAATAGCAAAGAAGACCAGTTGGTTAAGGCTTTGCTGGAACGTTATTTCTCTTCACAGATTGCATAGGTTCTTTGGCACACAAAGGTTAGTAAGATCTGGTTAATTTATACATATAGCATGTTAAACTTGTGTTTTAAAAATTACTCTGATATAAAATTTTTAAAATTCCACTGCGCACCCTTTTTTTTCAACAGATGGAATTTCATTAGCAGGCCGGACCTCATGCCTTTGGCAAGCCAAACTGAGCAGTCGGCAGGCCAAAGACTGCTGACGAGCAATCAGCAGAAATCTCTCCTAAAATTTGTGACAAGGGTGATTATGTGATTCGATATAATTAGATGATTAATTGTAATTGATTAGCATATATTTTTTTAGCCTTTTTCTTTAATTATGGTGAAGAAATGTTTGACTTTTAGATTGATTAGATTATTTTGATATAGTTTCCTATTTTTAAAAGTTGATATTGTAACGCCCCCCTTACGGACGTCACAAATGTCGTTACATTCATACATTTATACTTGTTTAAACTTTAAACATAAACGTAAGTCCAAAACTTATACGATACTTTAAATTGTAAATGTAATTAAACATACTTAATCAGGATCCATTCATGCATTTTTTATTTATTTATAACATTGCTTAACTTATTCCATATCATAATTTATTCAACTATACTTTAAATTAATCATGAACTTATTTTAATAAAATAGACATACCAAGTTGTAAAATCATAACTTATATAAAAATATCACATCATTTAATAGAACATGCTCCCACAGTTTGGCAGGCCGAACATGATCGGCAGGCCGAAGTTTCTCAATTGGCAGGCAGGCAGAGACTTTGCAAACCTGGCTTAAAAACTCATTATCGTCCGGCAGGCCAAAAATGTAATCGGCAAGCCAAACTTTCGGACATCGGCAGGCCGACCAAGGATGTTCGGCAGACTAACCGAGCCAAAATCCTTGAGAAAAACTTGTATTGTAAGACCGATTTAACTTTTCATAAAAATGCGGAAGATCAAAATTTTTTAAAATGATAATATAAAATATAAAACCATAGTTCAAGTATTCTTAAAACTTAACATAAAAATAATGTTCGAAATATAAAACTTGATTTAAAACATAAAATCATTCTTCTTGGCATTCTTTCGGTTACAATTCATCGTGCTTTGTGCTCACATGCCTTCCCATGTCCTCCGGCCTATTCCATGATCTTCTTACCCTTATCTACAACATGACATAAAACTTGATTAAGCTAATGCTTAGTAAGTACATATAATTCTCACAATTTAAAACATTTCATATACATCATCATCATCGTCGTCATCATATCATAAAAGTGCCTTAAGTACAATTTCATAGAAACATATCTTTCATTACATTGACCATATTAAAACTTATTACATTTTATCTTAAGGGCCCAAGTGTTGCACCATAATCATCATTGTAGGCGCACCATCATGAGAGGAGAAGGGTAGCTAATCCCAAACCAAACATGACATCATAACATATCATTTCATAACATTGGTGTGCAACACTTACTAGGTGATACATATATATACATAATTTTCATGTTTTGAAACATGTCATCATCATACATGCATAACTTTAAATCATGAAAATCTTTCATAAGAAATCCTTTAAGGAAAATAACCATAAAATCATCATGAATATCATTGTGAACATATCATCAAACCTTGTAAAACATGTCATGTTGCAGGTGAGAATGTACTTACCTTAAAGCTAGCTTACTTAACCTTAATATACTTTTGGTGACGACGCCGCAGTCTCGATGTGCTCGTTCCTTTGAGTGTTCATGCCATTTATACATTTAAAAATACAATAAAATTAATACTTATCATAAAACATCCATTCGTATAACATTCATTCATATAACATTCATATATACATTCATCCCATATTACAAACATAATTCATAATCATCATTGTGAAAACATAAAATTATCATCACATATTCATTCATCTCATATAAACATTATTCATAAGTTGCTTCCTTAAATATTATCATCAAAACATCTCATACATTACAAACATGAAAATCTTTTGAAAACGTTTTCTAATAATTTAAAATACATACATTTTAAAATTCATACAAACATCTTATTATCATGTATTTCAACATCATAAAATATTTTATCATCAATTAAAATCATTTAAACATATAAAACATTTTATAAAACAAAAGTCCAAAAATAACATTATTAAAACAGTTTTCTCATAGAAATTTCGTAACATAAAATATACTCATTCTTGTCAACTTTCATGAAAAACATCATTCATTTACCCCTTGAATAACATTA
This sequence comes from Artocarpus heterophyllus, assembly GCA_025403435.1. NCBI lineage: Eukaryota > Viridiplantae > Streptophyta > Magnoliopsida > Rosales > Moraceae > Artocarpus > Artocarpus heterophyllus. The sequence continues at coordinate 23,396,571 of CM046338.1, forward strand.
CATTTTTCATGCATCATAGTCAAACAGTAATATTTTACTATGAAGTGTAGAGGATAGAAATTAATATTTTTCATAGAACACCGAAATGACATGAATCTTGGAAAAACATCACATAATACATACATGATCATCATATTAAAAACTCAAGACAAAAATACAATACCTAGAGAAAGATATTGCAGATGATTGGAGGAGGAGAAATGCTTTTCAAAAACACCGAAAAACTGAGTCCTTACCTTAAAATTTTCTTCTCAAATTTATTGAATTTAGCCAACGAAATATAACTTTTTCTTTCAATACTTGCAGAGAATTTTTTGAGAGAAAAGGAGGATGGAATTCATGGAGAAGAGAAGAGAAAGAAAGAAATTAGAAATTGTCTCAGAACTGAGAGAGAGAAGAGTGAGAAGATGAGAGAAAAACTGAGGAAAAGAATGTTAATTTTTTTTTTTTAACGTAATGAGCATAACCGATGAACATTCAATACCCTACATTAGGTTAGAATTTTTCTGACTGTTTGATAGCAAATGGCGTGGAGGAAGGAGAGAAAAGAGGGAAGTCAAACAATCACTCCTCACTTACCATGTTTTGCCCCCTTAAAATAGGAAACCATTTAAAATCATACAAATCAATGTGAAGTCAACCTTTTAATTTTCTTAACTAACAAAATTATTCCATTAATATGCCAATTAATCACAATAAATCACTCATTTAACGTAATTATCTCAAGCATAAATTTGGAGAGATTTCTGCTGACTGCTCGTCAGCTGTGTTCGGCCTGCCGATCTTGAGCAGACTTTTCGGCCTGTCGAACTTAAAAGTCTGGCCTGCCAAACTATCTTTAAATGCCATACATTAAAACATTCAATTCATCATTGCATCATAATTAAACATACATTAAAATAGTCATGAACACTTGAGTACAACGATTCCATGCGGTCGTCACCTGTCATAAAACTTAAAATAAAAGTTAGTAACATTAAAAATCATATATCATAACATATAACATAAATTATTAATAAAAATTTCCTTAATATCGTTTCTAACTTAACGTGATTCATTACATAAAAATAGGTCGGTGTTACAATTCTCCCCACCTTATAAAAGTTTAGTCCTCGAAACTTAGAATGAATGCGGATACATAATCCTCATGTCATCTTCACGTTCCCATGTAGCTTCTTCAACTTGATGATTTCGCCATAACACCTTGACCAATGGAATTTCTTTATTCCTCAAGGTCTTAGTTTTCCGATCGTGTATCTTCATTGGCTTTTCTTCATAACTTAAGTCTTCTCGTATCTCGATCACTTGTGGCTCGATCACATGCGTAGGGTCCGGAACATACTTCTTGAGCATGGAGACATGGAACACATCGTGCATTGCAGACATCTCAGAAGGCAACTTCAGCTGATAAGCTACTTTGCCTATCCGCTTCATGATTTCAAACGGACCAATGACTCTTGGACTTAACTTGCTTTTCTTTCCAAACCTCATAAGTCCTTTCATTGGTGCAACTTTTAAAAACACATATTCGCCCACAACGAACTCTAAGGGTCTTCTTCTCTTGTCAGCATAACTCTTCTGACGGCTTTGAGCGGTTTTTATTCTTCTTCTTATCAACTTTATCATCTCAGAAGTTTCATTCACAAAATCAATTCTTTCAGCATCGACGCTTTCCATCAACTTCTTTTCACCAGCTTCGTGCCAACATATAGGCGACTTGCATTTTCGTCCATACAACGCCTCATAAGGTGCCATCCCAATTGTCGCTTGAAAGCTGTTGTTATAAGCAAACTCTGCTAACGACAACATTTTACACCAGCTGGTCTTAAAATCGAGAGAACATGCTCGTAGCATATCTTCTAAAATCAAGTTCGTCCTCTTTGTTTGGCCATCTGTCTGAGGAAGAAAAGCTGTACTAAAATGTAGCTTGGTTCCCATAGCAGTCTGTACACTCTTCCAAAACTTAGATGTGAACCTGCCATCATGATCTGAGAAGATTGACTTGGGAATCCCATGAAGTCGTACAATCTCCTTAACATAGAGTTCTGCTAACCGTTCCATAGAGTAAGTGATCTTGATAGGAATCAAATGCGCCGTCTTAGTCAGTCGATCCACAACTACCCAAATTGCATCATAACCATTCATAGTTCTGGGCAAACAAGTAATGAAATCCATTGCTATATCCTCCCATTTCCATTCTGGTATTTGGATAGACTGCAGTTCACCACCAGGTCTCTGGTGTTCAGCCTTTACTTGCTGACATGTCATACATTTCTTCACATACTTTGCAACATCACGTTTCATTCTAAACCACCAAAAATTACCCCTTAGATCATTATACATCTTTGTTGCACCTGGATGAATAGAGTAGGGTGTGTCATGAATTTTCGCCAAGATCTTTTCCCTTAAGTCATCAACATTGGGAACACATAAACGGTCCTTGAGGTACAGAGTTTCGTCATCCGCAATATGAAACTCTTGACATTTTTCTTCTTTCATTTCTTGCTTGATCCTTGCAAGACTTACATCTTCATCTTGTTTTCTCCGGATTTCATCATACATCGTCGGAGCAAGAGATAGTGCTGATAGCTGGCCTGCTATAAGTTCCAAACCGAAGTCTAGAATTTCCTTTCTTAAAGGTGGAGACATTGCTTGTATTGACATCAACATGGCAACTGACTTCCTACTTAGAGCATCAGCCACTCGGTTAGCTTTTCTAGGATGATAAAGGATTTCACAATCATAATCCTTCATCAATTCTAGCCATCTTCATTGTCTCATGTTCAGGTCTCTCTGTATGAAGAAATACTTTAGACTTTGATGATCAGTGAAGATCTTGCATTGGACCCCATATAAATAGTGCCTCCATATCTTCAACGCAAAAACGACTGCTGCTAACTCAAGATCATGAGTAGGATAGTTCTTTTCATAATCCTTCAGTTGTCTTGACACATAAGTAATCACCCTTTCATTTTGCATTAATACAGCTCCGAGGCCCATCTTGGATGCATCACTATAAAGAACAAACCCATCATTTCCTTCAGGAATTGCCAACACTGGAGCCGTCGTTAGCCTTTTCCTTAGTTCTTGAAAACTCTTTTCACATGCATCTGTCCATTCATACTTCTTTCCCTTGCGGGTCAGGTTCATGAGTGGAGCTGCTATCTTGGAGAAATCTTCTACGAATCTTTGATAATAACCTGCTAAACCCAAGAAGCTCCTTATTTCACTTGCATTCATCGGTTGCTTCCAGTTGAGAACGACTTCTACTTTAGCAGGGTCAACCATAATCCCTTCCTTTGAAATAACACGCCCCAAGAATGACACTTTATCAAGCCAAAACTCGCATTTGGAGAACGTTGCATATAACTGGTGTCTTCTTAAAGTCTCCAGCATAATTCTTAAATGCTCCTCATGTTCTTCTTGATTCTTAGAATAGACAAGAATATCATCGATAAATACAACAACAAATTTATCGAGGAAATCCTTGAATACCCGGTTCATCAAATCCATAAAGGCAGCAGGTGCATTCGTCAAACCGAAAGGCATAACCACAAATTCATGGTGACCATACCTCGACCTGAAAGCAGTCTTGGAGATATCTCCTTCTTTAACCCTCAACTGGTGATACCCTGATCGTAGATCAATCTTTGAGAACACCGATGCACCCTTGAGCTGATCAAACAAATCATCAATTTGAGGCAACGGGTACTTGTTCTTGATCGTCACCTTGTTCAGCTCTCTGTAGTCGATGCAGAGTCTCATAGTGTCATCCTTCTTCTTCACAAACAAGACTGGAGCTCCCCATGGTGAGTGACTTGGCTTGATGAAACCTTTGTCAAGTAGCTCCTTTAATTGCATGTGAAGCTCTTTTAACTCTGCTGGGGCCATTCTGTAAGGCGCTTTTGAAATTGGATCGGTGCCAGGAGCGAGCTAAATCTCAAATTCAACTTCTCTTTCTAGCGTTAGACTCGCCAGATCATTAGGAAACACATTCGCATATTCATGAACAACAGGCACATCTTCAATTCTTATCTTTTCTTCTTGGCTTTTGTCTACTATGTTCGCCAGATAGCCCATGCAGCCACTTGCTAATAGCTTCCTTGCTTTCACTGCTAATAGAAACATATGGGGTTTCTTTCTGGATTTGCCAACATAAATGAACTTCTAATCACCTTTAGGATGGAAGATCACCTTTCGTTTTTGGCATTCAATAGCAGCATTATACTTGCTTAGGAAATCCACCCCAAGAATCATGTCGTAGTCATGCATGTCGATCACAATGAGGTCGACGAATAGTTCCCTATCGGAAATCCATAGGGGTATTGTACGCAAATAGTGCATAGATAATATCACTTCCCCAGATGGTAGTGTCGTAGTAAATCCCTGTATCATAGGCTCTAAACAAAGCTCTAACTTCTTAGCATATGACATAGATACAAAAGAAAGTGTGGCACCCGTATCAAAAAGAACATAACCATCATTAGATAAACTTGTTATCTGACCTATGACCACATTGGAGGCTTCAGCAGCCACTTGTTCTTTCATCATGGCATAGATTCGGGCATTCCTCGGTGGGGCTTCAATTCTCCCTTGACTAATAAGTGGTCCTTCAAGGGAGGCTTGCATCTGATGAAGCTGGGCTTGAGGAGGAGCTCTCTACGGGGCATTGGCATTCATCAGCTTGGGGCAGTTCTTAACAAAGTGGTCTTCACGCCCACAAATGAAACATTGGTTTGTTCCCAAGTGACATTCCCCTGGATGCTTCTTCCCACATTTGGCACACGGTTGAAATCGCCTGTCATTATGGTTATGCTGGCCATCATTGTGCCTCTTGTTGTCTTGGCCCTGTTGGTTTTGAGGATTGCCCTTCCTCTTGTTATTCCTCTAGTTTTGGTTGTTGTTGTTGTTGTTGTTGTTCCTATGAGGAGGGCAGTTCTGGTTGTTTGCATTGCTGGTTTGATGACCAGACTGAGGCTGGTTCCTTTTTAACTTTGACAGATGAAACTCAACACGTTGAGCCCTCATGACAACCTACTCCTGAGTCCTTGGCGGACTTGCCCTATCAACGATTGTAGCAATATCTGGCCTAAGGGCTCTGATCAGTCTTCTGACCCTTTCACTTTTATCCATAACCATTCCTGGACACAAACGGGCTAGCTAATCAAACTTCGTCACCACGTCAGTGACTGACATATCCCCCTGACGTAAGCTCTCGAACTCCTCATAATGCTTCCTTGTGACATTCATATGGAAGAACTTCGTGTTGAACTCATGAACGAAGTCAGCCCATATCATTTCATCAACATTCCTGCTCTGTTCGATGCCATCCCACCATATCCTGGCCTCCATGGTGAGGCAGTACGATGCACAGAGGACCTTTTCATTGTCCGTGAAATCCATGAGTCTTAGGGTGGCCTCAATCATCTTCAACCATCCCTGAGCTACTAGCGGATCCTTAGAACCTTCAAAATCCGCTAGCTTAACTCTCTTCCATCTAACCAATAGGGGTTCCTGATAGGCCGCTCTTGGTTCAACAGCAGGAACAGGGACTTCGTTTACTTATGGCTGCGGAGGAGGAGGAGGCACATCATTGCCTCGTCGATCATCATTCTGGCCGTTAGCCCTTAATGCAGCTAGTTCCCTTCTTTGATCCTCCAGTTGTCTTTGCAACTCAGCGACCATCATCATGAGTCTTTCATTAGTCAGGGTGCGAGTTTGCATTCTTCTGTAACCGTCCATCGTAAATTCTCCTAAAAGAATTAGAACTTAGAAATAACCTTCTAATTATGAGACGGGTTTTCACTACTAGATCATTAATCATTAAACATTTAGACCTTAATCTTATCATCATACTTGCATCAATACATCTAACTTTATAACATACTTACTTGGAGGACTTGGATTAACGTGTGGTGATATGAATTGTAATCAGAATTTCGCTCTGATACCAAAGCCTTTAACGCCCCCCTTACGGACGTCACAGATGTCGTTACATTCATACATTCATACTTGTTTAAACTTTAAACATAAATGTAAGTCCAAAACTTATACGATACTTTAAATTGTAAATGTAATTAAACATACTTAACCAGGATCCATTCATGCATTTTTTTTATTTATAACATTGCTTAACTTATTTCATATCATAATTTATTCAATTATACTTTAAATTAATCATGAACTTATTTTAATAAAATAGACATACCAAGTTGTAAAATCATAACTTATATAAAAATATCACATCATTTAATAGAACATGCTCCCACAGTTCGGCAGGCCGAACTTGGAACTTTGGCAGGCCGAACATGATCGGCAGGCCGGAGTTTCTCAACCGACAGGCCAGCAGAGACTTTGCAAACCTGGCTTAAAAACTCATTATCGTCCGGCATACCAAAAATGTAATCAGTAGGCCAAACTTTCGGACATCGGTAGGCCGACCAAGGATGTTCGGTAGACTGACCGAGCCAAAATCCTTAAGAAAAACTTGTATTGTAAGACCGATTTAACTTTTTATAAAAATGCGGAAGATCAAAATTTTTTAAAATGATAATATAAAATATAAAACCATAGTTCAAGTATTCTTAAAACTTAACATAAAAATAATGTTCAAAATATAAATCTTGATTTAAAACATAAAATCATTCTTCTTGGCGTTCTTCCGGTTACAATTCATCGTGCTTTGTGCTCACACGCCTTCCCATGTCCTCCGCCTATTCCATGATCTTCTTACCCTTATCTACAACATGACATAAAACTTGATTAAGCTAATGCTTAGTAAGTACATATAATTCTCACAATATAAAACATTTCATGTACATCATCATCATCATCGTCATCATATCATAAAAGTGCCTTAAGTACAATTTCATAGGAACATATCTTTCATTACATTGACCATATTAAAACTTATTCCATTTTATCTGAAGGGCCCAAGTGTTGCACCATAATCATCATTGTAGGCGCGCCGTCATGAGAGGAGAAGGGTAGCTAATCCCAAACCAAATATGGCATCATAACATATCATTTCATAACATTGGTGTGCAACACTTACTAGGTGATACATATATATACATAATTTTCATGTTTTGAAACATGTCATCATCATATATGCATAACTTTAAATCATGAAAATCTTTCATAAGAAATCCTTTAAGGAAAATAACCATAAAATCATCATGAATATCATTGTGAACATATCATCAAACCTTGTAAAACGTATCATGTTGCAGGTGAAAATGTACTTACTTTAAAGCTAGCTTACTTAACCTTAATATACTTTTGGTGACGACACCGCGGTCTCGATGTGCTCGTTCCTTTGAGTGTTCATGCCATTTATCCATTTAAAAATACAATAAAATTAATACTTATCATAAAACATCCATTCGCATAACATTCATTCATATAACATTCATATATACATTCATTCCATATTACAAACATAATTCATAATCATCATTGTGAAAACATAAAATTATCATCACATATTCATTCATCTGATATAAACATTATTCATAAGTTGCTTCCTTAAATATTATCATCAAAACATCTCATACATTACAAACATGAAAATCTTTTGAAAATGTTTTCTAATAATTTAAAATACATACATTTTAAAATTCTTACAAACATCTTATTATTATGTATTTCAACATCAAAAAATATTTTATCATCAATCAAAATCATTTAAACATATAAAATATTTTATAAAACAAAAATCCAAAAATAACATTATTAAAACAGTTTTCTCATTGAAATTTTGTAACATAAAATATACTCATTCTTGTCAACTTTCATGAAAAACATCATTCATTTACCCCTTGAATAAACATTACATTTTTCATGCATCATAGTCAAACAGTAATATTTTACTGTAAAGGGTAGAGGATAGAAAATTCATATTTTTCATAGAACACCGAAATGACATGAATCTTAGAAAAACATCACATAATACATACATGATCATCATATTAAAAACTCAAGACAAAAATACAATACCTAGAGAAAGATATTGCAGACGATTGGAGGAGGAGAAATGCTTTTCAAAAACACCAGAAAACTGAGTCCTTACCTTAAAATTTTCTTCTCAAATTTCTTGAATTTAACCAACGAATATAACTTTTTCTTTCAATACTTGCAGAGAATTTTTTAAAAGAAAAGTAGGATGGAATTCGTGTAGAAGAGAAGAGAAAGAAAGAAATTAGAAATCGTCTCAGAACTGAGAGAGAGAAGAGTGAGAAGATGAGAGAAAAACTGAGGAAAAGAACGTTAATTTTTTTTTAACGTAATGAGCATAACCAATGAACATTCAATACCCTCCATTAAGTTAGAATTTTTCTGACTGTTTGACAGCAAATGACGTGGAGGAAGGAGAGAAAAGAGGGAAGTCAAACAATCACTCCTCACTTACCATGTTTTGCCCTCTTAAAATAGGAAACCATTTAAAATCATACAAATCAATGTGAAGTCAACCTTTTAATTTCCTTAACTGACAAAATTATTCCATTAACATGCCAATTAATCACAATAAATCACTCATTTAACATAATAATCTCAGCCATAAATTTGGAGAGATTTCTGCTGACTGCTTGTCAGCTGTGTTTGGCTTGCCGATTTTCCCCTTCGGCCTACCGGTTCCACCAAGTTTGGCCTGCCAATGGTTTCCTTCGGCCTACCGATCTTGGGCAAACTTTTTGGCCTGCCGAACTTAAAAGTCTGGCCTGCCGAACTGTCTTTAAATGCCATACATTAAAACATTCAATTCATCATTGCATCATAATTAAACATACATTAAAATACTCATGAACACTTGAGCACAACGATTCCATGCAGTCGTCACCTGTCATAAAACTTAAAATAAAAGTTAGTAACATTAAAAATCATATATCATAACATATAACATAAATTATTAATAAAAATTTCCTTAATATCGTTACTAACTTAACATGATTCATTACATAAAAATAAGTGGGTGTTACAGATATATGGTAAGTGGAGCCTAATCAAATTGACTTCCCTTATTTCGCTCCATTCTCACACAAAATTACCCTAAAATTAGTCAGAAAAATTCTAACATAATAGAGAGTATTGACCCCCTTTTTCATTATCCTCATTCACGTTAATTTTTTCTCTCTCTCTCTATTTTCTCAGAAACACTCCATCTCTTTCCTCACGATGAGGATGCAAACCCGATTGAGATAAAATGAATATGATGCAACACTTGGGCCCATGAGATAAAATGAATAAAGTTTTAATTTTGAATAATGTAATGAAAGATATGTTCTATATGAAATTGTGCTTAGTGCACTATTATGATGATGCATATGATGAGGATGTTCTTAAATTGATTTTATTTTTGTGAGAAATGAAATGTACTTACTAAGCTTTAGCTTATTTTAGTTTTATATCATGTTGCAGATAAGGGTAAGAAAGTTATGGACTAGGTGGAGGGCAAGGGAAGGCGTGTGAACTATGCACAATGGATTGAAAACAGAACACGCCAAAGAAGTTTCAAAAGTCATAGACTATTATTTGAATAGACACAAAGATGTGAAATATGTCTCTTAAACCTTATTTATTATTAATTGCCCTCTGCATTTTGAAATTTTGGGGCTTGTTTTAAATTAGGAATTTTTGTTTTAAAATAGTAGTTCGGCTTGCCAAACTTAGCAAATTTTAAAACCTTGTTTTGCAGAGCCTCGGGCGGCCTGTCGATGGTTGAATTTTGGACTGTCAGTCAAGTTAGGCAAGCCGAAGTCTGAAGTTTGGCCTGTTGAACTTAGAGAGCAGATTTTTAAATGTTGTGCCGCTTTCATTTTAAATTATGGTTTCATTATTTGGTATGTTTAACTATTTAAAGAATGTTTATAATCTTGCAATTTATTAATTTTTTTTAAAAAAGTATGCATGGATTTTGGGTATGTTTCCAAATTTTATGTTTCATTCAAATAGTTTATCTTATACAATGATTAAAAGAATGAATTGAACGGTATCTGTGACGTCCGTATAGTGGCGTTACAGGCTTTGGTATCAGAGAGGAATTTTTGTTTTCAATTCATATTGTCACACGTCAGTCCAAGTCCTCCAAGTAAGTATTTTTTAAAGTTAAATGTTAAGATGCAAGTATAATGATAAGTATAAGACTTAGTTGCCTAATGATTAATGCCTTAGTAGTGAAAACCTGTCTCATAAATTAGAAGATTATTCTTAAGCTCCTAATTCTTTTAGAAAATCGACAATGGACGGCCACAGAAGAATGCAAACCCGTACCCAAACCAACGAATGTTGATGACCATGATCACTGATTTGCAAAGGCAACTCAAGGAGCAGAGAAGGGAATTGCAGACTTAAGGGCCAATGGTCATGATGGCGAACGATGAGGCAATGACATGCCATCTCCTCCTCCTCCTCAGCCACAAGTAAACGAAATCCCAGTTCTTGTTGCTGAACCCAGACCAGCCTATCAGGAACCCTTACTAGTTAGGTGGAAGAGGGTTAAGCCAGCGGACATTGAAGGTTCTAAGGATCCACTAGTTGCCCAAGGATGGGTAAAAACAATTGAGGCTACTCTAAGACTCATGGGCTTTACGGATAACGAGAAGGTTCTTTGTGCTTCATACTGTCTTACCATAGAGGCTAGGATTTGGTGGGACGGAATAGAATAGAGCATAAATGTTGATGAAATGACATGGGTTGACTTCGTTCATGAGTTCAACATGAAGTTCTTCCACATGAACATTACCAAGAAGCATTATGATGAGTTTGAGAATCTGCGCCAAGGAGACATGTCGATAACAGATGTGGTGGCAAAATTCAATCAGCTAGCTCACCTTTGTCTAGGGATGGTTACTGATGAGAATGAAAGGGTTAGAAGTTGATCAAAGTTCTCAGGCCTGAAATTGCTATAATTGTTGATGGGGCAAGCCCACCCAGAAGCTAAGAGCAGGTTGTTATGAGGGCCCAACGTGCTAAGTTCCACCTGTCAAAGCTAAGAAGAAATCAGCCTCAATTAGGTCAGCCAACCAGTAATGTGAACAACTAGAATCGCCCTCAACCCAGAAACAACAACAATAACAACAACAATAGCAATAACAACCAAAACTGGAGAAACAACAAGAGGAAGAGTAATTCTCAAAACCAACAGGGCCAAGGTAACAAGAGGCATAACAGCAGCCAGTCCAACAACAATAATAACAGGTAGATTCAGCCATGTGCCAAATGAGGGAAGAAACATCCTAGAGAATGCCGTCTGGGGACAAACTAGTGTTTTATCTGAGGGCGGGAAGATCATTTTGCCAAGAACTGCCCCAACCAGACTAATGCTCAAGCCCCTCAGAAAGCACCTCAAGCCCAACTCTATCAAATGCAAGCCTCCTTAGAAGGGCCACTGATTAGTCAAGGAAGACTTGAAGCCCCACCTACAAATGCCCGCATCTATGCCATGATGAAAGAATAGGTGGCTGCTGAAGCCTCTAATGTAGTCATAGGTTAGATTTCAAGTCTTTCTATTAATGCACATGTTCTCTTTGATATGGGTGCCACACATTCTTTTGTATCATCATTTTTTGCTAAGAAGTTAGGGGTTTATTTAAAGCCTATGAGACAGGGGTTCACTACGACACTACCCTTTGGGGAAGTGATAATATCTACGCACTGTTTGCGTACTGTTCCTCTATGGATTTCTGAAAGGGAACTCTTCGTCAGCCTTATTGTAATCGACATGTATGATTTTGATATGATTCTCGAGATAGATTTTCTAAGCAAGTACAATGCTTCCATCGAATGCCAGAAAGGAAAGGTAATCTTCCATCCAGAAGGTGGACAAAAGTTCGTGTATGTGGGTGAGTCCAAAAAGAAACCAAGTATGTTTCCGTCAGCAATGAAAGCAAGGAAATTGCTAGTTAGCGGCTGCATGGGCTATCTGGCGAACATTGTAGATAAAAGTCAAGAAGAAAAGACAAGAATTGAGGATGTGGCAGTAGTACAAGAATTTCTAGAGGTGCTTCTTGATGATCTGTCAAGCTTACCCCCTGATAGAGAAATTGAATTTGAAATCGAGCTCGTTCCAGGCACCAACCTGATTTCAAAGGCACCTTATAGAATGGCTCCTGTAGAGTTGAAGGAGCTTCACATGCAATTAAAGGAACTACTTGATAAAGGATTCATCAGGCCGAGTCACTCACCATGGGGAGCCCCGGTTCTATTTGTCAAGAAGAAGGATGGCTCTATGAGACTCTACATTGACTATAAAGAGCTGAACAAGGTGACGATCAAGAATAAGTACCCGCTACCCTGTATCGACGACTTATTTGATCAACTAAAAGGTGCATCAGTGTTTTCAAAGATTGACCTACGGTCAGGATATCATCAGTTGAAGATTAAAGAAGGAGACATCCTGAAAACAGCCTTTAGATCGAGGTATGGTCACTACGAATTTGTGGTTATGCCTTTTGGTCTAACGAATGCACCTGCAGCCTTCATGGACTTGATGAATCGGGCATTCAAGGATTTCCTCGATAAATTTGTCGTTGTGTTTATCGATGATATTTTTGTTTATTCGAAGAGTCAAGAAGAACATGTGGAGAATCTAAGAATTGTGTTGGAGATGTTAAGAAGACACCAACTATATGTAAAATTCTCTAAGTGTGAGTTTTGGCTCGATAGTGTGTCTTTCTTGGGGCATGTAATATCAAAGGAAGGGATAATGGTGGACCCTACTAAGGTGGAGGTTGTTCTCAACTGGAAACAACAGACAAGTGCAAGTGAGATAGGGAGCTTCTTGGGCCTAGCTGGTTATTATCGGAGATTCGTAGAAGACTTCTCCAAGATAGCAGCACCACTCACGAATCTAACCCGCAAGGGAAAGAAGTTCGAATGGACAGAACCATGTGAGAAGAGTTTCCAATAACTGAAGAAGAGGCTAACGACAGCTCCAGTTTTGGCCATTCCAGAAGGAAGTGGCAGATTTGTGATTTACAACGATGCATCTAAGATGGGCCTTGGTGCAGTCCTAATGTAGAATGATAGAGTGATCGCTTACGTGTCGAAACAATAAAAGGATTATGAAAAAAACTATCCTACTCATGACCTCGAGTTAGCGGCTGTTGTATTTGTATTGAAAATATGGAGACATTATTTATATGGGGTCCAATGCAAGATCTTCACTGACCATCAAAGTTTAAAGTACTTCTTCACTCAAAAAGATCTTAACATGAGACAGCAAAGATGGTTAGAGTTAGTGAAGGATTACGATTATGAAATCCTTTATCACCCTGGAAAGGCTAATTGAGTGGCTGATGCTCTAAGTAGGAAGACAGCGGCTACGCTAATGTCAATGCAAGCAACGTCTAAACCCTTAAGGAAAGAAATTCTGGACTTCGGTTTGGAACTTATAATAGGCCAGCTATTAGCACTCACTCTTGCTCCAACGCTGTACGATGAAATTCGGAGTAAGCAAGATGAAGATGTAAGCCTCGTAAGGATTAAGCAGGAAATGAAAGAAGGGAAATGTGAAGAGTTTTGAATTGCTGATGATGGATCTCTATACCTCAAGAACCACTTATGTGTTAATGTTGACGGCTTAAGGGAAAGAATCTTAGCAAAAATTCATGACACTCCTTATTCTGTACATCCGGGTGCAACAAAGATGTACAATGATCTAAGGGATAACTTCTGGTGGTTTGGAATGAAACGTGACTTTGCTATGTATGTGAAGAAATGTTTGACATGTCAGCAAGTTAAAGTTGAACACCAGAGACCCGGCGGTGATCTACAATCAATCTAGATACTAGAATGGAAAAGGGAGGATATTGCAATGGATTTTATTACCGGTTTGCCCAAGACTATGAATTGTTATGACGCTATTTAGGTTATTGTGGATCGACTGACAAAGATGGCGCATTTCATTCCCATCAAGATCAATTAGTCTATAGAACGGTTAGCAGAACTCTATGTCAAGGAGATCGTGTGAGTTCATGGAATCCCTAAGTCTATCATTTCTGATCGTGATGGTAGGTTCACTTCCAAGTTCTGGAGAAGTGTACAGACTGCAGTGGGGACTAAGTTGCACTTCAGTATAGCTTTTTATCCTCAGACAGACGGCCAAATGGAGAGAACAAACTTGATCTTAGAGGATATGCTTTGGGCCTGTACTCTCGACTTCAAGACTAGCTGGTGTAAAATGTTGCAATTAGTGGAGTTTGCATATAACAACAGCTATCAGGCGATGATGTGGTTGCATTTGATGTGCTCACTAAGGTTAATAAGAAGGTAACGTAAAGTTAAAAAGAAAGTGTCGTACCAGCCTCCTCGTTGTGAGATAATGAAAGTAAAGTTAAAGTTTGACCTCCTAGATGTGAGGTACACGACCTCGAAGTTTGATGGTCTTAAGTCTTCCACAAGGGAAGCATCACGTTTATAATCTCATGATTAAAGATGTTAGTACGAACACTAAAAGTTATAAGATAAAGAAAGTTAAGGAACAAAAGGTGGAAAGTTAAAGTCAGATAAGGAAAGTTAAAGTGTAAGATAAGAAAAGATAAGGAAGAAGGATAGAAAGTCAAAGTAAGAAGGAATGTTCATAAGATGCTCATAATCAAAAGTTCATAATTGAGCATAAATGAAGACATGCATTATGATTGTACTTGATTTGTTTGTTATGAAACATTTATATGCTATGAAAAAACATTCTGAGCAATGTTTTATATTAAATGTTTATGAAAACATAAATGACGTTATTGAGAGCAATCTGAGGATTGTTTTATGTTAAATATTTTATGAAAAGCGTATATTAAAAATGTTATAGAAATTTCTTTAGGAAAACATTTATGAGAAACGTTTCAGGAATATTTTATGAAAAATGTTTATAAAAAACGTTTATGATAAAAGTTTTAAGAAAAAGTGTATAAATGACGTTTTACGAAAAGCATTCTAAGGATTGCTACATGTTAAATGTTTTATAAAAAAATATTTATGAGAAACATTCTAGAAAAGTTTTATGAACAATGTTTATGAAAGTCGTTTTTATAACTGTCTATGGAAAATATTGATGATATATGTTTTAAGAGAAAGGCTTTCATGAGAAAAGTTTTTAAAGCATGTTTAAATGCTTTGTGAGATTTTGTTTGAACTTACTAAGCAAAAGGTCATAAAAAGTTTCTTCATGCTGTAGGTAGTATGTGGGCGACCAGTAGGACCCGTTAGAAGATTTGGGTATGGATACCACCACAGTTTGCTTCTGTTACACAAAGGGAAGGTTTTCCACTATTTAATGTAATGTTTTAAAAATATTGAGAAAATCACAGTTTTAAGGAATGTATTTAAAGTATTACGATATATTCACGAAATGTTTTATTTTCTTATAAAGTTAGGTTTTGATCAATGATTCAATAAATGTTTCTTAATAAGTTTTAAGAAATGATTTGAAATGGTTTTAAAGACAAGTGTTGAGCGAGATCTCAACATGAATAGCGACAGAGTTTGCAATAATTTTTAAGTACGTTTAAAGAATGTTTAAAAAAATTATTTCATTATTTTTCTTACTAAGTAAGTAAGATTACTGTTTACAAAATAATATTTAAGTAAGTAAAGTAACTGCCCAAAAAGACGGGTCGTCTCAGGTGGTATCAGAGTAGTATCCCGCCATCCCATCTCGCGCTGTCACATGTCCGCTATACCATAGCTCAAGTAAGTAAGTTAAGTTAAGTGGAAAGAAAAGTTAGAATCTAAGGAACACATGTTTATGTTGGGTATAGCCTTTGATATTAGCACACCCAGATGAGCAACGAGAAGGCAAAGGTCTATGGATGAACATAATATTACTTGTTATAGTGTTGTCGCAAGTCGATGGTGGTTATCGTCCATCAGCGGTGTTGAGTCAACGATGATTAAACGTGGTCAATAATGGTCAACAGATGGCCGACTGCTCAAAAAATCAAGAAGATGAGCTCTTGACATGTTACGATGTTTAGGTGCACAATGGTGTCTTTGTATGAGTAAATTTTGCTCCATTAAAAGTCGTTTGGTATTGATTATACACTGAACAAAGAGAACTGATCAGGATAACAGAATAATGGTGATCCGAAAGTCATTTTCGGTGTTCTATGGAATAAGAGTGCCTAAGAGGAACTTGATGTTAGATGACTAAGTATGCGATGCCTTCGAGCTTAAACATTCCATAGCTGAGCTGAGATATGCAAATAAGCTCCTAACTACCTAGATGGGAACCACAATTAGGACAATGATGTTAAGTATGTCAATGAAAACCTCACAGATGGGAGGATGAAAGCTGGAGATTTATATGTTATGAGGAAAATTACGGCAAAATGTCATTCTAGAATGGATATAGAACCAAAAATTATGGATTTTGTGGTCGGATGACCCTAATCTTTAGAGAGAAATGATGAGATTAGAATGGAAATAAACCCTATTTTCAAGAATAGCATTCAATGGTAGAATGTTAAACCTTTAAATGAATGAAAAATGCGCTGAAATGTTGAAAGATCAGAGTTGCGCAGTAGAAGTATGGTGTACAATTTAAAGGAACATGTCAGTAATATGATGAAAATTATTGGAGTTCCGAGAGGGAGGCTTTGTTTTAGTGAGAAAGTAGTGATTAAGGAAGCATGTTAAGAACGGAAAAAGGGTGATAAGGGAGATGAGCTACCCAGGAAGGTTCTAATTTTTGAGGACAAAAATTTATAAGGAGGATAGATTGTAACACTCGAGATTTCTAATACATTAAAAATGCATTAAGTTAAGGATTATATTAAGACAAAAAATGCAATTTCAGAAAAAATATTGTATAATAACATGAAAAATTGTACAGTATTAGAGTAATGCAGTGTAAGAATTAGACTGTTTAAGGTCACGTAGTATAAAAATTAGGTTGTTTAAGTTAAAGCAGTATAGGAATAATACTGCTTAAAGAATGTGGAGGAATAAGAAATGTCATGTTTGACCTCCAAAAATTAACCAAAGGCAAGAAAAATATTTTACACAGTCTAGGAATATGTTTTTGCACTAATTTTACCACGGTAGTATAAGAAAAATACTGTACAGTAAAAAAATTACACAGTGTAAATTTTTAGGTCCCACCAAGTGGACACCCATTAGCTTTTTATTGGGCCACCAAGCCATGAAAGGTGGCCCAATCAAATCATGCCGCATGGTAGCCTAATGGGTTACCATGAGTCACCCATTAGATAAGTATGCATTTAATGTTGATTTTAGCCAAAAAATCTCTCTTTCTTCTCCAAGACCCACGGCAACCATGGTTGAAGCTCTCCCAAAATTTTTGAACTTCCCATCTTAGCAAAAATAGCCCCATTTAAGTTCAAAGGCAATGTTCAAAGGATTTTAACAAGTTTTAAGGTAAAATCCTTAACTTTTTTCAAGGTTTTTCATGGTTTTTCTTAGGTTAAGAAAGGAAAGTTAATTCAAAGCATTTTTGTGTGAGAAATGCTTAGGAAAAAGGCTTTAAAGGAGCTCTTGGAGGGTTAGAAACCAAAAGTGTTATTTGGGGTAAGTTTTGAATTTCAAAGCTTTGAAATTTTGTGATTTTTAATTTGATTTTTATTCTTTCAAAGGTATGTGGGTTTTCAAGCAAAGTTTTGCTTAAATCTCATAGATACATGAATTATGGCATGATGATGTTGTAAAAATTTAGGTTTTATTGTGCAAAATGTTAGTTTTTGCAAAAAATTATTGTTTTTGTAATTTTAGTACTAATTTTGCAAAAATGATGAGTGAGCATGAAAATGATTCAAACAAGGGTTAGAACTGCCTATGCAGGGGTAGATTTATTGTTTAAAAATGGATTCTTACAAAAATTTCCCAAGGACTAAATTGAAAGAAAAAGATTCTTCTTGACAAATTTGAAAATCAGCCAAAAAATCCCCCTAAACGTTGGAATTTCAAAAAAATTAAAACACAAAAGTTGTAGATCTCAACAAAACTGTTAGAATGCCAGGCAAAAATGTAATTTTTCCAAAGGAATTCGAATATGGTACTTTGAGTAAAAATACCTCATGAAAAATAGGGACTAATGGTTTAAAAAAAATTATTTTTGGTTTCGGGAGTAAAAATGTAATATTTTTGTATTTTGGGCCAAAACTATCAAATTGTGTGGAAAATGGGTTTTCACTAGAGAACGTTGTTTTCCTATACTGCTATAGGCAGTAAGTACCATAGATGCTAGGTTTTTAAGAAATTAAAGTTTAGTTAAGGAAAAGATGGAAGTCATTTCATGAAAAAAGGCCAAAACGGACCCAAAACGCTCGATGTCAGGAAACGTTTCTTAGTGGCAACTTTTTCGTAATATGTAAGTAATGAAATGTTAAAGTTAAGCAATAGGTTTTATAGAGTTAAGAATGGACGAAAAAGCCAAAAAAGGGTAAAAACGTCGTTTTTACGAAAACGGTTAAAACAGAGTCGAACAGTCTGATTTAGCATAAAGTTCTTAGATGAAAAATGTTCCGTAATACGTTACGTAACGTAACTGTCATGTGAGATGAGAGATTTAATAAGAGATGTTTGAGTAAACGAAAGGTAACCCAGTGGGTTACAAAATTAAGTGAAAGAAAAAGGGTAAACTGATAGTGTACAAGTCAAGTTAAAAGGAAAGAATAGTTAATGTTTACGTTTTATTATCAATCGAGTAGATTGATAAAAAGAAAGTTAATTAATGAGTTGGGTGTCGTATGATCAGGACACAGAAGTCGGCCAATGGAAGGAAAAGGAACGAGAAAGGAACGAAATAGAGAACGCTAGGGCATAGTCCGGGTAAGTTCAGACTTCACCTACAGCATGAAGTAAATAGTTTTTAAATGCTTACATATGCATTTTTAAATGAGTTTGCAATGGTTACGCAAGTTGTTTTTAAAGTATATTTGCATTTATTATGCAAAAAGTTCTAAAGTACAAAATAAGATTTGCAATGAATTTGCAACCGTTATGTTTGAAGCCTATTTGCATATTGATATACATGAATATTATGAGCTATGATTGGTGTGTGTATTATAAATGTGATATGACTTAAAGTATTATATGAATATAATATGAAATAGTTGCTATCCAAAGAAGAAAAAGATATAGTAACTCCACGATATGAAAGTATGAATGACAAGTGTCAGTATGATATGAATGACATGTATATGTATGATATGTTTATGAATATGATATGCAAGTATGATAGTTATACGAGCGAATGATATGGATATGAATGTCATGATTTATGCTTGTTTTCTAGAGTATAACAAGATATAGTATATAAATACAATACCATGTAGTGCATAATGAACATGCACAATAAGGTCCATAAGAAACCCATTAAGGATATAACCTCTAATTTGCCTATAGGAAACTAGAAAAACTACTATAAGACACCCTAGTTTTGATTAGAAATTGTGAGAACGATTTAGATAATCAGGTAGAATTTAGAAAATTTCTCGTGACGAACAGAGAGGCCACAAGAGCAGAGCCAAGAGAGAGCCTTTACGAATACAAAAAAAAAAGAGCTAATTTTTCCTTTTTCCGCACCCCAAGGAAAGGCTAGACATGTTCAAGAGAGATATAAAAATTTAAGCTCTGTTATGACCCTTAAAATTTTTCAGACAAGTACATAAACATGTTTTAGATAATCATTATCACTAGTCTAGAATAGCTAGATGATAAAAGACCTATAGACTGAACAACAAAAAAGATGAAGTTACTGGCTAGTTTTTGTGTACCAAATTATGATCTAGATGCGGATGTGCAACCTAGATACAAAAAAGGATTAGTATAAGTCCTACATTTCGACAATGCATAATGTTTTATAATTTAAGTTATAAGTTTTATGAGGCATTTGTTATGTAATATGTTGCATTTGTATGCAATATAATTCAAAATAAAAGTTGTGATTTGCAATATGTGATTGTGTAATATGTGGCATTTGTATGCAATATGTTTTAGAATAAAAGTTATAATTTGCAATATGTAATTGCTTAATATGTTGCATTTGTATGTAATATGTTTCAGAATAAGAGTTATGATTTGCAATATGTGATTGCGATATATGTTGCATTTGTTATGAAATAAATTTCAGAATAAAAGTTATGATTTGCAAATGTGATTGCGTTATATGATGCATTTGTTATGCAATAAGTTGCATTTGTTATGTAATAAGTTTCAGAGTACAAATTGTGATTAGCAAAATATGTTTGTATTTATGTTGCATTTGTGCAATAAGTTACATTTGTTATGCAATAGAATTTATAGTACAAGCTATGATTTGTAAGTGTATTTGCATATGATGTGGTTGAATTTGATGTGCTCACTAAGGTTAATAAGAAGGTAACGTAAAGTTAAAAAGAAAGTGTCGTACCAGCCTCCTCGTTGTGAGATAATGAAAGTAAAGTTAAAGTTTGACCTCCTAGAGTGAGGTACACGACCTCGAAGTTTGATGGTCTTAAGTCTTCCACAAGGGAAGCATCACGTTTATAATCTCATGATTAAAGATGTTAGTACGAACACTAAAAGTTATAAGATAAAGAAAGTTAAGGAACAAAAGGTGGAAAGTTAAAGTCAGATAAGGAAAGTTAAAGTGTAAGATAAGAAAAGATAAGGAAGAAGGATAGAAAGTCAAAGTAAGAAGGAATGTTCATAAGATGCTCATAATCAAAAGTTCATAATTGAGCATAAATGAAGACATGCATTATGATTGTACTTGATTTGTTTGTTATGAAACATTTATATGCTATGAAAAAACATTCTAAGAAATGTTTTATATTAAATGTTTATGAAAACATAAATGACATTATTGAGAGCAATATGAGGATTGTTTTATGTTAAATATTTTATGAAAAGCATTCATGAAAAATGTTATAGAAATTGCTTTAGCAAAACGTTTATGAGAAACGTTTTAGGAATATTTTATGAAAAATGTTTATGAAAAGCGTTTATGATAAAAGTTTTAAGAAAAAGTTTATAAATGACGTTTTACGAAAAGCATGCTAAGGATTGCTATATGTTAAATGTTTTATAAAAAAAACATTTATGAGAAATGTTCTAGAAAAGTTTTATAAAGAATGTTTATGAAAGTCGTTTTTATAACTGTCTATGGAAAATATTGATGATACATGTTTTAAGAGAAAGGCTTTCATGAGAAAATTTTTTAAAGCATGTTTAAATGTTTTGTGAGATTTTGTTTGAACTTATTGAGCGAAAGGTCATAAAAAGTTTCTTCATGCTGTTGGTAGTATGTGGGCGACCAGTAGGACTCGTTAGAAGAGCTAGGTACCGCAGAGGACGGATGCGAGGATTTGGGTATGGATACCACCACAGTTTGCTTCTGCTACACAAAGGAAAGGTTTTCCACTATTTAATGTAATGTTTTAAAAATATTGAGAAAATCACTGTTTTAAGAAATGTATTCAAAGTATTACGATATATTCACGAAATGTTTTATTTTCTTATAAAGTTAGGTTTTGATCAATGATTCAATAAATGTTTCTTAATAAGTTTTAAGAAATGATTTGAAATGGTTTTAAAGATAAGTGTTGAGCGAGGTCTCGACATGAATGGCGACAGAGGTCGCAACAATTTTTAAGTACGTTTAAAGAATGTTTAAAAAAAAATTATTTCAGTATTTTTCTTACTAAGTAAGTAAGATTACTATTTACAAAATGATGTTTGCGTAAGTAAAGTGACTGCCTGAAAAGGTGGGTCGTCTCACGACCTATGATTTTTCATGGGCCGTGCCGGGCCTATCCATGGGCTGATATATATTGGCCCAGCCCAGCCCAGCCTAGCCCATCAATATTTATGAGCCGGGCTGTGGCTTGAATAGTGACAGGCCGTGCTGGCCTGGCCCATCATTGTATCAAGATAGGCCCGTGCTGGCCTATGGGCCTTGGCCCATTGTTGCATCTCTACAACAAATGCATGCCTATATAATCTTCCTAGGTATAAAAAAAGCGAAAGAGTCAACTTTTTTTAGAACATTAGATGTTATACCACACTTTTAAAAGTTGTGTTTATTTTTGCCACACTTAAAAAAAGTTATGTCACACTATCATTCATATTTATGTTAAGGCATGCCATAAATAAACACGTGTGATATTTATAAAAGTAAATCTTACAAAATCATATTTGTAAAAATCACACCCCTCCTTTTTTCTTTTTTTCCTTTAGTTGAGGCCGGTCTAACTAGAATGTGTGATGGAGGCACATTTATATAGCCTCCTCCTAGGTCAAATTGTGAAAAAAAAAAACATCTCTCTGTTTCTATTTATTTATTGATTTTTCTCTTCGGAGTTGTGAGCACAAGCTCACGTCCACTTAGACCTATTCTAAGTATGCTATATTATAAATATATATAATATAATTCGTAAAATGTAATATAATGGGCAAGCAAACCAAACCGTTTATTCTAAATAAACTACAAACCAAACCAATTATATATTAGTTTGGAGATTTTTAAACCAAACCAAATCATTCAAGGAATCAAAACCAATCTAAACCAAACCGATTATAATTAGTTTGGTTCGATTTGGTTTTTCTAATCAATTTAAACAAATATTTATAAATATTTTCTTAACAATGATTAAAATCAACATTTTAGTATGATAAATCAGTGAATAAAGTTGATGACCGTGAAAATTTGAAGAAGCCAAAATGAAGAAACCAAAAGAAAAAAAAAAACCGAGAGAAGAAAAAATGCTAACTGCAAACGAAAATGGAAGAAACCAAAAGAAATAAAAAAAATGTTGAACTGATGGACTACATATTTCTTACGTGTTTCAATCCAGATTTCCACCTATTAATTGATAATACAAATATGGTTTGCCCAACATCAATAACAGCTCTTGTGCTTTTGACAAGTCCCAAATTTAGTTGTGTTTTTACTTAAGCCAAGTGAAATTACATTAGAAATGAAGTTGCCAATGAGAATACATTTCTAGAGCTATATAAGGAAAGATAATATAAGAGACGCATCAAGTATGCAAATAAAGAAAAAGAAAGAAATTGGTAATGAGAATACATTTATGAGCTACCGATTGTAACATGTTTATATGTTTGATAAATTGTACTCTAAATATATATATATTCAAGTCATAACAACTCTATCTTAAGCTAAATGAAAGATGAAACAAATTTTATGTGATGTCCCGGGGTCAGTAAGTTTTAGGTAAAGAAGTTGAAATTAAGGTAATTAAGGCAGATTAAACGAGGTAAATCGAAAAAAAAGTAAACAAATAAAATAGATTTTACAGCTGAAATAAATATCATCGATGATCATCGTCACATGAATGCCACGAAAGTGGATAATCGAAACGTTATTATCATTCACCATCACGTGGTCGCTCACCACGAAGGTGAGTAGGTAGATAAAATACAAATAACAAGAATAATACTACAAAAGTATTGAAAATCATCGTCTCTAAGATAAATTACAAATATACAATTGACGGAGACGAGAACTACATCAAGCCCGTGACAAGTCGTACAATACATGTATCATACAACAATTCTAGAGAAAATACCATCTCTACTCCTAAAGTCAGGTTTTGATCCTGGGACATTCCTTCCTCTTCAAACCTGGAAGTGGGATTTTTTTTTAAAAAAGAAAAACGTGAGTGGAAGGCTTAGTAGGATAATTAGTTAAAAACAAGTTATTTAAAAATAGTAGTAAAAAACGAAAGGATTGTTAACAAATCATTCTTATTGAAATAAATCTCAAATTTTAGCAAATCAATAAAAACACTTACTTGAAAGCAACTTGATAAAGCGTTACCGTACGAGTTTTGGAAATCTAAAAGGAATTTTAAAATACAATTCTTCATAATCAAAGATAGAAATTATTTTCAACAATCATTCAAAAGGTAAAGCATTTAACTAAAACAATTTAAAAAAGGCTGCCACAGAAAGGGATAAAAATATCCTACCTCATTTGAAATACCAATAACATAAGCTCCAACAAAATTTAACACAAGCTCCAATCAACATTCAAGAGCTTAAAAACTGCATTTCAAATCAGAAATCACATTTAAAAATATGATTATATTAATTTAATTATCAGTGTGCCTTTTGACTCAAAATAATCATAACACAAAATCATAATCCTTTTTAAAACATTTCTAAATCATTAAACATTGAAAACCAGGAAAAAAATACAATTTTTCAAGTTCATAGTTGACCTACCAAACATCCGTATCTGGCCTGCCGAACTCCACCGTTCGGCCTATCGGTTGCACAGGATTGGCCTGCCGATGATATGAATCTGGCATGCCCAATTCATGAGTCCAACCTGCTAATGCTCATGATCGGTTTGCCGAACTGGAAAATCTAGGGACTTGAGACTCCGAGCCTCAGCCTCCCCAAACTCAAATCCTCATTTTAAAACTGTTTTTCAATTCCTAAAGCATAGAAATCACACACAAAACATAGAAAACCATAATAGAACAAATTTAAACAATTTTCTCCAAATTTAAACTTAATTTCACCTTTAATTTAAAAATTATAGAAAAATGTAAAAACTTAGTTAAATCGATTCTAGCTCAACTTAAGTTTAGATTCACAATAAAATAGTTTCTACAACTTGAATTGAACATTATCTGAGCTCAAGAAAGCTCTGATTCAACATTCAAAGAAAATTTAACAAATTGAAAATAAAACTTTAAAATTTTAAAGAGAAAGAGGTGTTGGAAAAAAACAATGTGAGGTGCGTAGTGGGAATTTTTTTAAAATTTTAACATCAGAGTATTTTTCCAAAACACAAGTTTGACATGCTATATGTATAAATTAAACAAATCTTACTAACCCTTGTATATCGAAGAATCTCCGCAACCTGTGAAGAGAAGTAACGTTCCAGAAGTGTTGGAAACACGGTGCGCACCGGAATTTTTAAAATTTTTCATCAGAGTAATTTTCAAAACACAATTTTGACATATTATATGTATAAATTAGACAGATCTTACTAACCTTTGTGTGAAGAACCTCCGCAGCCTGTGAAGAGAAGTAATGTTCCAGAAGAGCCTTAACCAACTGGTCTTCTTTGTTATTCTCTATCCACAACCGGAGTGAGTGTGGGCTCACACGTTCAGCTCTCCACTGGTGACTCTCCTTCCAACCAAGAGAGAGAACCCAAAGCTAGTGTTTGTGATTTGTGAACAAAAGCTCTCAGGGAGTTTTTAGATGCTCACTAGAAGAGTATCACTCTTAATCTCTCAATTGATCTGAGTAAATCATGAGACTCATTCCCTTTTTATAGCCCTTGGTCTTGGGGTCAGTCCTTATCAGATTAGGTCTCAAAAACTCGAAACGGAATCAAGTTCAGATCAATATCTGATAAGATCTGCGTGAAAACGCGTAATCTTATCTCCCGTTGATCGGCAGGCCGACCACTCATTCGGTAGGCCAAACTCCCGAGAAAAAATCTCTGTGAATCTTTCATTTTCCACCCGAGATTCTAAAAGATAAAGTCTCAATTTTGATTCAAATAACCCAATAGAGAAGATATATGATCAAAACAAACTTTATCAAGATAATCTCTAAGAAAATAAATCAATTCACAATAATTCTACAAGTTTATCTTGATCTAATTTAACCAAAATTAAATCAACCGATAAACAGACAAGAATTATCTGATCCAATAATTCAATAAGTTTATCTTAAATTAATTTTATTACAAAATTAATTCAACCAATAAACAGACATGAATTATTAGATTCTTACAAATTTTAAACCAATATGATAAATCCGACATAAGTCACCAATTGTTGGAAAAGCACGCCGTGTCGTTACAGGATTTTGTGAGCTAGCAAAGGGGACCAAAATGGACCTATAAAGTTTAAGCTCATGACAATTACGAAACCCAATATCCTAGATATACATTTCACAATTATCAGCTCCAACGCTACTCCACTAAAAGCTTGGAGCTGCACTCTCAAACTTTATAGAATTACGAAGCTCATGTAGCTAAGTCTCCATGACATATCAAAGTGTATCGTATCCCCATATGATAATCCATAATCGGCTTAAGGACAAGTTCTGTCTTACCTTCCCGATTATTTTTATCTTACGTTCCATTGTCTCACCATTAGAAAACTTACCATCCAAAGATAGTATACCATTCGGTTACACCTATGTATCCAAATGGTTGAGCACTCTAGCTTTTCAATTACAGGACAACGCATATAAGAGGATATTATTACTCCTAAAGAGGAGCTATGGATTCCATATCTATGAATAACAAGTCTACGCCATCAAGAGTCATGCCTCCAATGTACCAGCATGGTACCACTATTGAGATGTGGGAGTCAGCCATTGGCACATCAAAAGACACAAGTCGAGACAACGGGTCCACTATTCATCTCAGGATTAAGATACAATACAAGTGATTGTCTAAAGTGAATCGATTTGCCAAGACATAATTATTAATCCAAATCAATTCACTTTATGTCCCAATCCAACACTTCGTCATTTATGACAACGCACCAATGTTTCTATTCACGGAGTCCAACTCCGATGGTCAAGACAAACCATCTCCCAAAAGGGATATAGACAACATAACAATCTTTACATGAATAAAGCGCCCAACTTTATTCCCTCGATTGCGGATCATATGTTTTAGACCGTCACCTTAAGAATCGTGTCTTCCGCATAATCAGTCCATCATATGCCCAATTCTTAAAGTTTAGACTGACAGTCCCAGACTATTGTTTGCTTATCATACATTCAACAAATATGAACGTAAAGAGGACAAGATTTGGTATATATAAATGAATAAATTCTTTATTGATAAAAAATGTCTCTAAAAACATATTACATTTTTACTTCTTAGGGCATATATGGCTAACAATCTCCCACTTTCACTAAGTGAGTAAATGCAACAAATTTCGCATCCCCATAGCTTCCACATGCCTTTCGAAGACTCTTCCAGTAAGTGTCTTCGTAAATGGATCAGCTAAATTGCCATCTGACGTGATCTTGCACACCGTGACATGCCCGCCCTCAACGAAGTCCTTTATCACATGATACTTTCGATCAATATGCTTACTCTTCCTGTGAAATCTTGGTTCCTTAGCATTAGTTACCGCCGCACTGCTATCACAGTACAGTGATATCGCTTTATCCATACTAGGAACTACTTCAACATCCCCAAGGAACTTGCGGAGCCACACAGCTTCTTTCGAAGCATCACTAGCCGCCACATACTCGGCCTCCATCGTTGAATCTGAAGTGCAATCTTGCTTCGCACTTCTCCAACTGATGGCACCGCCGCCCAGAGTAAACACAAACCCCGAAGTCGATTTCTTAGAATCCAGACAGGATTAAAAATCTGAATCAGTGTATCCTAGAGGAGTTAAGTCCTCACCCAAATGCACAAGCAAATACCCTCGAGTCCTTCTCAGGTACTTGAAAATATGCTTTACCCCAACCCAATGGTTCGGTCCTGGATCAGCCTAAAATCGACTCACAATCCCGACCGCATAGCTAATATCCGGTCGTGTGCAAAGCATGGCATACATGAGACTACCCACTACCGAAGCATAAGGCACCTTCTTCATGTATTCTCTTTCTTCATAAGACTACTGCCGAAGCATAAGGCACCTTCTTCATGTATTCTCTTTCTTCATAAGACTTTGGAGAGTCTTTCTTAGAAAGAGTAATTCCAGACCTAGATAGTTGCCCACCTTTCTTGGAATCCTGCATTGCAAACCTCCTGAGAATTTTATCTATGTAGCCGGCCTGTGACAAAGCTATCATTTTGTTCTTTCTATCCCGAAAGATCTAGATACGGAGAACAAAATTAGCCTTACCCAAGTCCTTCATGTCAAACTACTTGGTCAACCATAATTTGACCGATGACAATGTCCCAACATCATTGTCAATTAGCAGAATGTCATCCACATAGAGCAATAGAAAAACCACCTTCCCATCCTTAATGTGTTTGTAAACACATGGTTCATCCACATTTTGTGAGAACCCATAAGTCCTGATCACTTGATCAAATCTTATGTTCCAAGAACGGGAAGCCTGCTTAAGTCCATAAATTGACTTCAGCAGCTTACAAACCTTACCTTCTTGACCCGCGACCTTGAACCCGTCTAGTTGTTCCATATAAAAGGATTCATCAAGATAGCCATTCAAAAAAGCCATCTTGACATCCATCTGCCAAATCTCGTAGTCGAGAGTGGCAGCGATGGACAAGAGAATCCGGATGGACTTAAGCATAGCTACAGGCGAAAAGGTTTCCTCATAATCGATTCCTTCCTTTTGCGTATAACCCTTAGCTACCAGTCTAGCCTTAAAGGTTTTGACCTTTCCATCCACTCCTCTCTTCCTCCTGTAAATCCACTTACACCCTATGGGTTTCATCCCTTCGGGAAGATCCACAAGCTCCCAGATGCAATTAGTCTCCATAGACTTCATCTCTATGTTCATGGCCTCTGTCCAGAGTTTTGAATCAACATCCTCCATAGCTTCTGCGTAAGTATAAGGATCCCTTTCATGTTCATCCGGTTCAGCCAAGAAGACCTCCCCATTGAACATATACCTCTCAGGTTGATGCCTGATCCTCCCACTACGCCGAAGCCCCTGAGGTTGTTGTTCAGGTTTGTTTGGTTTTTCTACACCGATCGAAATGGTTTCGTTCGGAACCTCCGCAATGAACGGATCACCCCTTAACTCCTCAAGCACCACTTTGCTTCAAGGTTTAAAGTCGTCCATGTAACTTTCCTCAAGAAAAGTTGCATTAGCAGAAACCACGACTTTATTTTCCTTCGGGTTATAAAAATAACCCCTTTTAGTCCCTTTTGGATATCCTACTAACATGCAAACTTTCGAAAGTGCTTCCAACTTATTCGTATCCTTAAACAGGACATGAGCTGGACATCCCCATATGAAAATATGGTTTAAGGATGTCTTCTTTCTTGTCCACAACTCGTGAGGAGTTTTAGGGACCGATTTTGAAGGCACATTGTTCAAAAGATAACATGTAGTCTGTAGTGCATATCCCCAAAAGGATAAAGGTAATGATGTATAACTCATCATAGACCTGACCATGCCCAACAAAGTTCTATTTCTTCTCTCTGCTATGCCATTTTGCTGTGGAGTGCCCAGCGCAGTCAAATGGGATAAAATCCCATTCTCTAACAAGTGTCTCAAGAACACATTAGAAAGGTATTCCCCACCTCGATCGGATCGAAGTCCCTTTATAGGTCTACCCAATTGCTTTTCCACTTCAGCCTGAAACTTCCTGAACTTGTCAAAAGTTTTGCTTTTGTGGTGCATCAGGCACACATACCCATATCTTGAGTAATAGTCAAAAAATTGACGAAATACTCATACCCTCCTTGTGCTTGGATGTTCATCGGGCCGCAAATATCACTATGCACAAGTTCTAGAACCCCTTCGGCCCTATTGCCTTTAGACCCGTATGGTCTTTTGGTCATTTTACCCTCTAAACAAGATTCACATTGAGGTCTATATTCCACCTTTAAGTGACTTAAAGGTCCATCCCTTACCAACCTTTGAATCCTATTCAGGTTAATATGGCCAAGGCGCAAATGCCAAAGATAAGTCTTATTAGAGTGAGAAGTTTTAAGTCTTTTTGAGCCATTATCATTTATCTCATCATTAAGCAATAAGTCCATCTTAGGTTTGATAAAATATAGATTATTTTGCATCCATCCAAAACAAATAAAAGATTTGTTCATACCCATATCTTGAGTAATAGTCAAAAAATTGATGAAATACTCATACCCTCCTCGTGCCTGGATGTTCATCGGGCCGCAAATATCACTATGCACAAGTTCTAGAACCCCTTCGGCCCTATTGCCTTTAGACCCGTATGGTCTTTTGGTCATTTTACCCTCTAAACAAGATTCACATTGAGGTATAGATTCCACCTTTAAGTGACTTAAAGGTCCATCCCTTACCAACCTTTGAATCCTATTTAGGTTAATATGGCCAAGGCGCAAATGCCAAAGATAAGTCTTATTAGAGTGAGAAGTTTTAAGTCTTTTTGAGTCATTATCATTTATCTCATCATTAAGCAATAAGTCCATCTTAGGTTTGATAAAATATAGATTATTTTGCATCCATCCAGAACAAATAAAAGATTTGTTCATACCCATATCTTGAGTAATAGTCAAAAAATTGATGAAATACTCATACCCTCCTCGTGCCTGGATGTTCATCGGGCCGCAAATATCACTATGCACAAGTTCTAGAACCCCTTCGGCCCTATTGCCTTTAGACCCGTATGGTCTTTTGGTCATTTTACCCTCTAAACAAGATTCACATTGAGGTATAGATTCCACCTTTAAGTGACTTAAAGGTCCATCCCTTACCAACCTTTGAATCCTATTTAGGTTAATATGGCCAAGGCGCAAATGCCAAAGATAAGTCTTATTAGAGTGAGAAGTTTTAAGTCTTTTTGAGTCATTATCATTTATCTCATCATTAAGCAATAAGTCCATCTTAGGTTTGATAAAATATAGATTATTTTGCATCCATCCAGAACAAATAAAAGATTTATTTTTACGAATCACCGCTTTTTCATTAAAAGATACCACGTAGGAGTCTTTAAATAAAGAAGATACAGAAATTAAATTCCTTTTAAATTTAGGAACATAAAAATAATCTCGTAGAATTAAATTCCTATATTTATCAAAGGAAAGATGGACATCTCCCACTGCTTCCGTCGAGGCCTAGGATCCATCGCACATCTGAAGCGTTAAGTCTTCACGTAGTAGACTTCTCGTTTCTTTGAATCCCTGTAGAGAAACACAAACATGATTAGTTGCACCAGAATCTATGACCTAGATGTCACTGGATTCCTCAACCAAACAAGTTTCTAAATATAGAAGATCGCACCTACCTCCCTTGGAAAGGAAGTTCTTTCAATGCTTCTTTATATGCCCGACCTTACCACAGAAGAAGCACTTAAGCTTCTTTGGGTTATTTTTCTTCTTCTTCTTACTCTTGGTAGCAGCAGGAATAGAAGACTTCCCGTTCTTGGCCCGTTGCTTCTTTCCATTCCTAGAGTTAGGATTGGAAGCAGAAGCAACTACCATGTTTGCCTCACCACCAGCAGGAGACTCTCTGATCAGCAGTTCGAACTCCTGTAACTGTTTCATCAGTTCTATCAAGGTCATATCCTGTCTATTACTTAAATTAAAAGTAGCTCCGAATGGAATATATTCCTTAGACAGAGTCTCAAAGACCATAGTCATCTGAGTTTCAGCATCGATGTCAGCTCCATTGGTTTGAGCCTCAGCGAGGTAACCCATGACCAACATCATGTGCTCTTTTATAGATGTCCCCGGTCTCTGTCTATAGTTTAAGAGTTTTCGAAGCGCCCCTTGTCGCTTTGTTATGGCTTGGCCTCCGAACATATCTTCAAGATTATCCAAGATCTGCTTCGCAGTCTCATAATCCTGATGTTGAGCCCACAACACATTGTTCAAGCTAGCCATAACATAGCAGCGGGCCTGATCATTAGCATCTTTCCAGCGATCGTACGCTAGGAATTGCTCATTACTTAGTCTCCCGTAGGCTCGGGAGGACAAGGAGTTGTCAGTACATATTTCAGTTTCTCAAAGGATAGGACGATGTCCAAGTTTCGTTTCCAATCGTTATAATTCTCATCGGTTAATTGGTTTTTGTCAAGTATCGATGATAAAGTGTTTTTAGACATTTTCAATCTACAATAAAGAATCATATACCAAACATAAGCAAACATATATAATAATTCAGTAAGATAACACAATCATGTAAAATCATACAAATGTGTTTATGTGTCAAAACCTTGAAAATATCACAACCTTACAACGATAATTCCCAACTCAGAATTCAACAAGCTCCTAAGGGAGTCATGCCAAATTCAATCAGGAACCCGGATCCCCTCCTAGTTAATATATGTCATCCAGGACCCGTATGATCCAGCATATACTAATAATCATTTCTTTGGCCATTAATTTTATTAGCAAAGCTCCTTGGGGAGGTTAATAATAAAATTAACGTGAGTGTATAACCATCGTTTCAATATTTTATCCATGGTTTATAATCACCACCTAGGGGTGTGCAACCATAAATCATATTAAAATACCTTATCCTTTTAGAGATCCAATCTGGTACATGATAGAAATCCCTTCCTAGGGGTCGGGACCACCATGTTCTTCCTATGGACCAACGATGGAGGCCTTAGGTCCTCTCTTCGAAAACCTTCTCCCACTCAATCTTTTGAAGTCAAGGTTTTATTTTAAAATTATGTATGAACAATTTTAATATGAGCGGCACTCTCTATCCTATATGCCATGTTATCAATATACATGGTAAATCATATTATAATGCAAACAAGCAAAGCAATCAAGCAAAGCTACAAGCAAAATAATAATAACCGTAATATTATGGTTCCACCCTAGAGAATAGAAAAAACAAAGATTACAAGAGAATAATCGAGACATTTATCGATTCTTCATAGTTGAATCCTCAAGCTGTATCCTTCTTCATGCAATACCCATCTTCAAGTCTTCAATCCCGTTATGAATCAAAAACTTCATATTTTCGGTCATATCCAAATTCAATATTTCTCAAAATCATCTCAAAAATAAAATTAAAACTGCACTGGAAAAATTGCACCTTTTCTGGACATTTGGCAGCTCTCGGTCGGCAGGCCGATCTGGGTGATCTGCCTGCCAGTCATCAAGGTTCGGCCTGCCAGCAGAGCACCCCATTTTCTGCCCCACCGTCGGCCTGCCGAACCACACGTCCGGCCTGCCGATCTGTGACCATCGGCTTGCCAAACTGTGACGTCTGGCATGCCGATCAAGCAGGAAAAATTATTCCAGAAAATACAACTTAAATGCAATTTATCAAATTAACTTTCAACAATTCAAAAACATAAAATTAGAGACTTAGGAAATACCTGGGGGCGCCATCATCATTCTTCTAGATCCGTCTTCTAAATCCATCTTCTCCGAATAATTATTTAATTACAAAAATTCTTGCAAATTTAAAAATTAAATAACAATTCCTAGATGGAGATGATAGTCCACCATCTAATTACATAAAAAAAAAACTTAGATACATATTCTAACCTCTAAGGAACCATAACCGGTATTAATTAATTAATAAATAATTAAACAACGATTTAATCAACCATAATTAATTAATAAACATTCACCATATAATCCATGACAACATATATATTATATAGAAACGTAGAGTGCCATCTCTCTATAAAATTCAATTCAAGCATAGGAGAGATAGAGATCACAAAATTTATGCATATAACATGATCATAAACTGAAAAATTTATGTAAAAACCATGGCTTTGATACCAACTATTGGAAACACAATGCACAGCGAAATTTTTAAAATTTTTCATCAGAGTAATTTCTAAAACACAAGTTTGACATGTTATATGTATAAATTAGACAAATCTTACTAACCTTCGTGTGAAGAAGCTCCGTAGCTTGTGAAAAGAAGTAACGTTCCAGAAGAGCCTCAACAAACTGGTCTTCTTTGCTATTCTCTATCCACAACCAGAGTGAGTGTGGGCTCACACGTTCAGCTCTTCCACCGGTGACTCTCCTTCCAACCAAGAGAGAGAACCCAAAGCTAGTGTTCGTGATTTGTGAACAAAAGCTCTCAGGGAGTTTTTAGATGGTCACTAGAAGAGTATCACTCTTAATCTCTCAATTGATCTGAGTAAATCATGAGACTCACTCCTTTTTTATAGCCCTTGGTCATGGGGTCAGTCCTTATCAGATTAGGTCTCAAAAACTCGAAACAGAATCAAGTTCGGATCAATATCTGATAAGAACCACGTGAAAATGCGTAATCTTATCTCCCGCTGATCGGCAGGCCGAACTCCCAAGAAAAAATCTCTGCGAATCTTTTATTTTCCACTCGAGATTCTAAACGATAAAGTCTCAATTTTGATTCAAATAATCCAATAGAGAAGATATCTGATTAAAACAAACTTTATCAAGATAATCTCTAAGAAAATAAATCCATTCACAATAATTCTACAAGTTTATCTTGATCTAATTTAACCAAAATTAAATCAACCGATAAACAAACAAGAATTATCTGATCCAATAATTCAACAAGTTTATCTTAAATTAATTTTATTACAAAATTAATTCAACCAATAAACAGACATGAATTATTTGTTTCTTACAAATTTTAAACCAATCCGATAAATCCGACATAAGTCACCAATTATTGAAAAAGTACACCGTGTCGTTACAGGATTTTGTGAGCTAGCAAAGGGGACCAAAATGGACCTATAAAGTTCAAGCTTATGACAATTATGAAACCCAATATCCCGAATATAAATTTCACAATTGTCAACTCCAACTCTACTCCACTAAAAGCTTGGAGCTGCACTCTCGAACTTTATAGAATTACGAAGCTCGTGCAGCTAAGTCTCCATGACATATTAAAGTGTATCGTATCCCCATATGATAATCCATAATCGGCTTAAGGACAAGTTCTGTCTTACTATCCCGATTATTTTTATCTTACGTTCCATTGTCTCACCATTAGAAAACTTACCATCCAAAGATAATATACCATTCGGTTACACCTATGTATCCAAATGGTTGAGCGCTTCAGTTTTCCAATTACAGGACAACGCATATAAGAGGATATCATTACTCCTAAAGAGGAGCTATGGATTCCATATCTATGAATAAGAAGTCTACGCCATCAAGAGTCATGCCTCCAATGTACCGGCATGCGTACCACTACTGAGATGTGGGAGTCAGCCATTGGCACATCAAAAGACACAAGTCGAGACAACAGGCCCACTATTCATCTCAGGATTAAGATACAATACAAGTGATTGTCTAAAGTGAATCGATTTACCAAGATAGAATTATTAATCCAAATCAATTCACTTTATGTCCCGATCCAACACATCGTCATTTATGACAATGCGCCAATGTTTCTATTCACGGAGTCCAACTCCGATGGTCAAGACAAACCATCTTCCAAAAGAGATATAGACAACATAACAATCTTTACATGAATAAAGCGCCCAACTTTATTCCCTCGATTGCGGATCATATGTTTTAGACCATTAACTTAAGAGTCGTGTCTTCTGCATAATCAGTCCATCATATGCCCAATTCTTAAGGTTTAGACTGACAGTCTCAGACTACTGTTTGCTTATCATACATTCAACAAATATGAATGTAAAGAGGACAAGATTTGGTATATATAAATGAATAAATTCTTTATTGATAAAAAATGTCTCCAAAAACATATTACATTTTTACTCCTTAGGGCATACATGTCTAACAAGAAGAGCCTTAACCAACTGGTCTTCTTTGCTATTCTCTATCCACAACCGGAGTGAGTGTGGGCTCAGACGTATAGCTCTTCCACCAGTGACTCTCCTTCCAACCAATCAAGAGAACCCAAAGCTAGTGTTCGTGATTTGTGAACAAAAGCTCTCAGGGAGTTTTCAGATGCTCACCAGAAGAGTATCACTCTTAATCTCTCAATTGATCTGAGTAACTCATGAGACTTACTCCCTTTATATAGCGATTGGTCCTGGGGTCAGTCCTTATCAGATTAGGTCTCAAAAACTCGAAACAGAATCAAGTTTGGATCAATATCTGATAAGATCCGTGTGAAAACGCGTAATTTTATCTCTCGCTGATCGACAGGCCGAACAGGCCCCATCGGCAGGCCAAACACATAGATCGGCATGCTGAACTGCCGCGTAAATATCTCCGCAAATCTTTTATTTTTCACCCGAGATTCTATAGGATAAAGTCTCAGTTTTGATTCAAATAACGCAATAGAGAAGTTATCAGATCAAAACAAACTTTATCAAGATAATCTCTAAGAAAATAAATTAATTCATAATAATTCTACAAGTTTATCTTGATTTAATTTATCCAATTAAATCAACCGAAAAACATACAAGAACTATCCGATCCCAATAATTCAACAAGTGTATCTTAAATTAATTTTATTACAAAATTAATTCAAGCAATAAACAAACATGAATTATTTGATTCTTTCAAATTTTAAACCAATCCGATAAATCCGACATAAGTCACCAATTATTGAAAAAGCATGCCATATCGTTACAAGATTTTGTGAGCTAGCAAAGGAGACCAAAATGGACCTATAAAGTTTAAGCTCATGACAATTATGAAACCCAATATCCTAGATATACATTTCACAATTATCAACTCCAACGCTACTGACAGTTTCAGACTACTATTTGTTTAACATACATTCAACAAATATGAACATACAGAGGACAAGATTTGGTATATATAAATGAATAAATTCTTTATTGATAAAAATATCTCCAAAACGTATTACATTTTTACTCCTTAGGGTATACATGTCTAACAATCTCCCACTTGCACTAAGTGAGTAAATACAGCAAATCTCGCATCCCCATAGCTTCCACATGCCTCTCGAAGACTCTCCCAGTAAGTGTCTTCGTAAATGGATAGGCTAAATTGTCCTTTGACGCGATCTTGCACACCGTGACATGCCCGTCCTCAATAAAGTCCTTTATCACATGATACTTTCGATCAATATGCTTACTCTTCTTGTGAAATCTTGATTCCTTAGCATTAGCTACCGCCTCACTGTTATCACAGTACAATGATACCGCCTTATCTATACCAGGAACAACCTCAAGATCCCCAAGGAACTTGCGGAGCCACACTACTTCTTTCAAAGCATCACTAGCTGCCACATACTCGGCCTCTATCGTTGAATCTGAAGTGCAATCTTGCTTTACACTTCTCCAACTGATGGCACCGCTGCCTAGAGTAAACACAAACCCAAAAGTCGATTTCCTAGAATCCAGACAAGATTAAAAATCGGAGTCAGTATATCCTAGAGGAGTCAGGTCCTCACCCGAATATACAAGCATATACCCTCGAGTCCTTCTCAGGTACTTGAAAATATGCTTTACCGCAACCCAGTGGTTTGGTCTTGGATCTGCCTAAAATTGACTTACAATCCCGACCGCATAAGTTATATCCAGTCGTGAGCAAAGCATGGCATACATGAGACTACCCACTGTCGAAGCATAAGGCACCATCTTCATGTATTCTCTTTCTTCATAAGACTTGGGGAGTCTTTCTTAGAAAGAGTAATTCCAGACCTAGATGGTTGCCCACTTTTCTTAGAATCCTACATTGCAAACCTCCTGAGAATTTTATCTTATGTACCCAGCCTATGATAAAGCTATCATTTTGTTCTTCCTATCCTGAAAGATCTGGATACCGAGAACAAAATTAGCCTCACCCAAGTCCTTCATGTCAAACTATTTGGTCAACCATAATTTGACCGATGACAACGCCCCAACGTCATTGCCA
Source organism: Artocarpus heterophyllus (assembly GCA_025403435.1). Classification (NCBI taxonomy): domain Eukaryota; kingdom Viridiplantae; phylum Streptophyta; class Magnoliopsida; order Rosales; family Moraceae; genus Artocarpus; species Artocarpus heterophyllus. The sequence continues at coordinate 23,433,923 of CM046338.1, forward strand.
ATTAGCAGAATGTCAAATACATAGAGCAGTAGAAAAACTACCTTCCCATCCTCAATGTGTTTGTAAACACATGGTTCATCTACATTTTGTGAGAACCCATTAGTCTTGATCACCTGATCAAATCTTATGTTCCAAGAACGAGAAGCCTGTTTAAGTCTATAAATTGACTTTAGCAGCTTACAAACCTTACCCTATTGACTCGAGACCTTGAACCCGTTTAGCTGTTCCATAAAAATAGACTCATCAAGATAGCCATTTAGAAAAGCCGTCTTGACATTCATCTGTGAAATCTTGTAGTCGAGAGCAGCAACTATGGATAAGAGAATCAGGATGGATTTAAGCATGGCTACAGGCGAAAAGGTTTCCTCATAATCGATTCCTTCCTTTTACGTATAACACTTAGCTACTAGTTTAGCCTTAAAGGTTTCAACCTTTCCATCCACTCCTCTTTTCCTCTTGTAGATCCACTTATACCCTGTGGGCTTTACCCCTTCGGGAAGATCTACAAGCTCCTAGACATGATTAGTCTCCATAGACTTCAGCTCTATGTTCATGGCCTCTGTCCAGAGTTTTGAATCAACATCCTCATAGCTTCTGCGTAAGTATAAGGATCCCTGCCATGTTCATCCGGTTCAGCCAAGAAGACCACCCCATTGAACATATACCTTTTAGGTTGACGCCCGATCCTCCCACTACTCCAAAGCCCCTGAGATTGTTGTTCAAGTTTGTTTAATTTTTCTACACTGATTGGAATCGTTTCATTCGGAACCTTTGGCGTGATCTGATCACTACTTAACTCCTCAAGCACCACTTTACTTCGAGGTTTAAAGTCATCCATATAATTCTTCTCAAGGAAAGTTGCATTAGCAGAAACCACGACTTTATTTTCCTTCGGGTTATAAAAATAACCCCTTTTAGTCCCTTTTGGATATCCTACAAACACGCAAACTTTCGAAAGTGCTTCCAACTTATTCGAATCCTTAAACAGGACATGAGCCGGACATCCCCATATGCGAATATGGTTTAAGGATGTCTTCTTTCTTGTCCACAACTCGTGAGGAGTTTTAGGGACCGATTTTGAAGGCACATTATTCAAAAGATAATATGCAGTTTGTAGTGCATATCCCCAAAAGGATAAAGGTAATAATGAATAACTCATCGTAGACCTGACCATGCCCAACAAAGTTCTATTTCTTCTCTCTGCTACGCCATTCTACTGCGGAGTGCCCAACGCAGTCAAATGGGATAAAATCCCATTCTCTGACAAGTGTCTCAAGAACTCATTAGAAAGGTATTCCCCACCTCGATTGGATCGAAGTGCCTTTATAGGTCTACCCAATTGCTTTTCCACTTCAACCTAAAACTTCCTGAACTTGTCAAAAGTTTTGCTTTTGTGGTGCATCAGGCACACATACCCATATCTTGAGTAATCGTAAAAAAAGTGACGAAATACTCATACTCTCCTCGTGCCTGGATGTTCATCGGGCCGCAAACATCACTATGCACAAGTTCTAGAACCCCTTCGGCCCTATTGCCTTTAGACCCGTATGGTCTTTTGGTCATTTTACCCTCTAAACAAGATTCACATTGAGGTATAGATTCCACCTTTAAGTGACTTAAAGGTCCATCCCTTACCAACCTTTGAATCCTATCTAGGTTAATGTGACCAAGGCGCAAATGCCAAAGATAAGTCTTATTAGAGTGAGAAGTTTTAAGTCTTTTAGAGTTATTATCATTCATCTCAGCATTAAGCAATAAGTTCATCTGAGGTTTGATAAAATATAGATTATTTTGCATCCATCTAGAACAAATAAAAGATTTGTTTTTGTGAATCACCACTTTTTCATTAAAAGATACCATGTAGGAGTCTTTAAATAAACAAGATACAGATATTAAATTCCTTTTAAATTTAGAAACATAAAATCAATCTTGCAAAAATAAATTGTTATATTTATCAAAGTAAATATGGACGTCTCCCACTGCTTCCGCTGAGACCAAGGATCCATCGCCCATCCGAAGCATGAAGTCTTCATGTAGCAGACTTCTTGTTTCTTTGAACCCCTACAGAGAAACACAAACATGATTAGTTGCACCAAAATCTATGACCCAAATGTCATTGGATTCCTCAACCAAACAAGTTTCTAAATACAGAAGATCACACTACCTCCTTTGGAAAGGAAGTCCTTGCAATGCTTCTTAATATGCCCGACCTTTCCATAGAAGAAGCACTTAAGCTTCTTTGGGTTCTTCTTCTTCTTCTTCTTCTTGCTCTTGGTGTTAGCAGGAACAAAAGACTTCCCGTTCTTGGCCCGTTGCTTCTTTCCATTCCCAGAGTTGGGGTTGGAACCAGAAGCAGCTACCATATTGGCCTCGCCACCCGTAGGAGACTCCCTGATCAGCAATTCAAACTCCTGTAATTGTTTCATAAATTCTGTCAAGGTCATATCCCATCTATTGTTCAAATTAAATGTAGCCCTAAATGGAATAAATTCCTTAGACAGAGTTTCAAAGACCATAGTCATCTGAGTTTCAGCATCGATGTTGGCTCCATTGGTTTGAGCCTCAGCGAGGTAACCCATGACCAACATCACATGCTCCTTTACAGATGTCCCCAGTCTCTGTCTATAGTTTAAGAGTTTTTGAAACGCCCCTTGCCGCTTTGTAATAGCCTGACCTCCAAACATGTCCTCAAGATTATCCAAGATCTGCTTCGCAGTCTCATAATCTTGATGTTGAGCCTGCAGCACATTATTCATGCTGGCCATAACATAGCAGCAGGCCTAATCATTGGCATCTTTCCAGCGGTCATACACTTGGAATTGCTCATTAGATGAGTCTCCCGTAGGCTCGGGAGGACAAGGGGTTGTCAAAACATATTTTAGTTTCTCAAAGGACAGGACGATATCCAGGTTCCGTTTCTAATCATTGTAATTCTCACCAGTTAACAGGTTTTTGTCAAGTATCGATGATAAAGCATTTTTAGACATTTTTAATCTACAATAAAGAATCATATACCAAACATAAGCACACATATCATAATAATTTAGTAAGATAACACAATCATGTAAAATCATACAAATGTGTTTATGTGTCAAAACCTTGAAAATATCACAACCTTACAGCGATAATTCCCAACTCAGAATTCAACAAGCTCGTAGGGGAGTCATGCCAAATTCAATCAGGAACACGGATCCCCTTCTGATTAATATATGCCATCCAGGACTCGTATGATCCAGCATATATTAATAATCGTTTCTTTGGCCATTAATTTTATTAACAGAGCTCCTAGGGGAGGTTAATAATAAAATTAACGTGAGTGTATAACCATCGTTTCAATATTTTATCCATGGTTTATAATCACCACCTAGGGGTGTGCAACCATAAATCATGCTAAAATACCTTATCCTCTCAGAGATCCAATCTGGTACATGATAGAAATCCCTTCCTAGGGGTCGGGACCACCATGTTCTTCCTATGGACCAACGATGGAGGCCTTAAGTTTTCTCTTTGAAAACCTTCTCCCACTCAATCTTTTGAAATCAAGGTTTTACTTTAAAATTATGCATGAACAATTTTAATATAATCGGCACTTCCTATTCTATATGACATGTTATCAATATACATGGCAAATCATATTATAATGCAGACAAGCAAAGCAATCAAGCTAAGCTACAAGCAAAATAATAATTACTGTAATATTATGGTTTCACCCTAGAGAATATAAAACTAAGATTACAAGAGAATAAGCGAGACATATATCGATTCTTCATCCTTGAATCCTCAAGTTGTATCCTTCTTCACGTAATTTCCATCTTCAAGTCTTCAATCCTGTATGAATCAAATACTTCATATTTTCAGTCATATCCAAATTTAATGTTTCTCAGAATCATCTCAAAAATAAAATTAAAACTACACCGCCAAAATTGCACCTTTTTTGAAAAATTTACAGCTCTCGGTCGGCAGGCCGATCTGGGTGATCGGCTTGCCGGTCATGCTTCATTGGGCTGTCGGTCAAAAAGATCGGCCTGTCAACCCATGAAAGTTTGGTATGCCAAACTGGAAGTTCAGCCTGCCGGCAGAGCCAGCTGATTTCTGCCCCACTGACGGCCTGCCGAACCACACGTCCAGACTGCCGATTTGTGACCATGGGCTTGCCGAACTGTGATGTTCGGCATGCCGACCGAGCAGAAATCTCCATTCTAGAAAATAGAATTTTAATGCAATTCATCAATTTTATTTTAAACAATTCAAAAACATAAAATTAGAGACTCATGAAATACCTGGGTGCGCCATCATCCATCTCTTAGATCCGTTTTGCAGTTCCGTCTTCTCCGAATAATTATTTAATTACAAAATTCTCACAAATTTAAAATTAAATAACAATTTTTAGACGGAGATGATAGTCCACCATCTAATTACATGAAAAACCAAGATACATATTCCAACCTCTAAGGAACCATAACCTGTATAAATTAATTAATTAATAATTAATTAAATAACAATTTAATAAACCATAATTAATTAATGAATATTCACCATATAATCCATGACAACATTTAATTATATAGAAACCTAGAGTGCCAACTCTCTATAAAATTAAATTCAAGCATAGGAGAGATTAAGATCACAAAATTTATACATAGAGTATGATCACAAACTCGTAAATTTATGCAAAAAAAAAACTTATGGTTCTGATACCAATTGTTGGAAAAAAACAATGTAAGGTGCGCAGTGAAATTTTTTTTAGAAATTCATACAAACACCATATTATCATGCATACAATTATTTCATTATCATAAAATCATTTAAACATACATAACATTTCATAAACCAAAATCCAAAAAAAAAAAACATTTATTAAAGCAGTTTTCTTAATGTATTCCCATAAAAATTTCATAACATAAAATACATTCATCATAAATTATACATGCATATTCTTGACGACTATCATGAAAAAACATCATATTTGCCCCTTGAATAACGTTACTTTTTTTTATGCATCAAGATTAAACAGTAAAATTTTACTGTTAGGGGTAGAAGATCAAATATTCATATTTTATCATAAAAACATTGAAACAACTTGAAACTTAGGAAAGCATCTCATAACACATACATGCATAACATATTAAAAATTCAAAACAAATACAATACCTAAAGAAAGATATTGTAAACAAATTGAGGAGAAGAATTTTCTTTTCAAAAACACAAAGAAAAACTGAGTTTTTACCTTGAAATTTCTTCTCAAAACCCTTGATTTCAACGAACGAAATTTAAATTTTTCTTCTCAAAATTCTTGAATTTAACTAAGGAAAATCCAACTTTTCTTACAATTTTCTTGCAGAGAATTTTTGGGATTGAGAGAGAAAATTTCATGGAGAAGAGAAGAGGACGAATGAGAATGAGAGTCTCAGAATTGAGAGAGAAAAAAAATAATGAAAAGGAACGTTAAAAATTTTTAACATAATGAGCATAATTGATGGGAATTCAATTCCCTCCATTAAGTTAGAATTTTTGACTATTTGACAGCCCAAAGTGTGAAGGAAGGAGAGAAGAAAAAGAAAGTCAAACAAATCATCACATCTTACCATATTTTGCCCTCTTAAAATAGGAAACCATTTAAATTGACACAAATCAATACAAAGTCAACCCTTCTTATTTTCCTTAATTGATAAAACATTCCATTATTGTGCCAATTAATCACAATAAATCACTCATTTAACGTATTTATCTCAGCCATGAATTTGGAGAGATTTCTGCTGACTGCTCGTCAGCCATGTTCGACCTGCCGATTTTCTCCTTCGGCCTGCCGGTACCACCAAGTTTGGCCTGCTGATGCTTTTCTTCGGCCTGTCGATCTTGGGCAGACTGTTCGGCCTGTCGATCTTAAAAGTTTGGCCTGCCGAACTGTCCTTAAATGCCATACATTAAAACATTCAATTCATCATGCATCATAATTAAACATACATTAAAATAATCATGAACACTTGAGCACAACGACTCCAAGCGGTCATCACCTGTCATAAAACTTGACATAAAAAGTTAGTAATGTTTAAAGCATATTTCATAACATATAATATAATTTATTAATAAAATTTCTTAACATTGTTACTAACTTAACATGGTCCGTTACATAAAAATAGGTGGGTGTTACATGTAAGCTGCTAAAGTCAATTTATGGACTTAAACAGGCTTCTCGTTCTTGAAACATAAGATTTGATCAGGTGATCAAGACTTATGGGTTCTCACAAAATGTGGATGAACCATGTGTTTACAAACACATTAAGGATGGGAAGATGGTTTTTCTACTGCTCTATGTAGATGACATTCTGCTAATTGGCAATGACGTTGGGGCGTTGTCATCGGTCAAATTATGGTTGACCAAGCAGTTTGACATGAAAGACTTGGGTGAGGCTAATTTTGCTCTCGGTATCCAGATCTTTCGGGATAGGAAGAACAAAATGATAGCTTTGTCACAGGCTGGCCACATAGATAAAATTCTTAGGAGATTTGCAATGCAGGATTCCAAGAAAGGTGGGCAACCATCTATGTCTGGAATTACTCTTTCTAAGAAAGACTTTCCAAAGTCTTATGAAGAAAGAGAATACATAAAGAAGGTGCCTTATGTTTCGGCGGTGGGTAGTCTCATGTATGCCATGCTTTGCACACGACCGGATATAAGTTATGCAGTTGGGATTGTAATCCGATTTCAGGCGGATCTAGGACCGAACCATTGGGTTGTGGTAAAGCATATTTTCAAGTACCTGAGAAGGACTCGAGGGTATATGCTTGTGTATTCGGGTGAGGACTTGACTCCTCTAGGATACACTGACTCAGATTTTCAATCCTGTCTGGATTCTAGGAAATCGACTTCGGGGTTTGTGTTTACTCTAGGTGGCGGTGCCATCAGTTGGAGAAGTGCGAAGCAAGATTGCACTTTAGATTCAACAATGGACGCCGAGTATGTGACAGCTAGTGATGCTTCGAAAGAAGCAGTGTGGCTCCGCAAGTTCTTTGGGGATCTTGAGGTAGTTCCTGGTATGGATAAGGTGGTATCACTGTACTGTGATAATAGTGCGGCGTTAGCTAATGCTAAGGAACCAAGATTTCACAAGAAGAGTAAGCATAATGATCGAAAGTATCATGTGATAAAGGACTTCGTTGAGGGTGGGCATGTCACGGTGTGCAAGATCATGTCAGAGGACAATTTAGCTGATCCATTTAGGAAGACACTTATTGGGAGAGTCATCGAGAAACATATGGAAGCTTTGGGGATGCAAAATTTGTTGTATTTACTCACTTAGTGCAAGTGGGAGATTGTTAGACATGTATGCCCTAAGGAGTAAAAATGTAATACGTTTTTGGAGACATTTTTATGAATAAAGAATTTATTTATTTATATATACCAAATCTTGTCCTCTTTACGTTCATATTTGTTGAATGTATGTTAAGCAAACATTAGTCTAAGACTGTCGGTCTAAACCTTTAGAAATTAGGCATATGATGGACTGATTATGCGGAAGACACGATTCTTAAGGTGACAGTCTAAAACATATGATCCACAATCGAGGGAATAAAATTGGGCGCTTTATTCATGCAAAGATTGTTATGTTGTCTATATCCCTATTGGGAGATGGTTTGTCTTGACCATCGGATTTGGTCTCTGTGAATAGAAACATTGGCACGTTGTCATAGGTGACGATGTGTTGGATTGGGACACAAAGTGAATTGATTTGGATTAATAATTCTATCTTGACAAATAGATTCACTTTAGACAATCATTTGTATTGTATCTTAATCCTGAGATGGATAGTGGGCCCATTGTCTCGACTTGTGTCTTTTGATATACCAAAGGGTGACTCCCACATCTCAATAGTGGTATGCATGCCGGTACGTTGGAGGCATGACTCTTGATAGCGTAGACTTGTTATTCATAGATATGAAACCCATAGCTCCTCTTTAGGAGTAATGATATCCTTTTATATGCGTTATCCTGTAATTGAAAAACTACAGCGCTCAACTATTTGGATATATTGGTGTAACCGAATGGTATACTATCTTTGGATGGTAAGTTTTCTAATGGTGAGATAATGAAACATAAGATAAAAATAATCAGGAAGGTAAGACAGAACTTGTCCTTAAGCTGATTATGGATTATCATATGGGGATACGATATACTTTGATATGTCATGGAGACTTAGCTATACGGGCTTCATAATTCTATAAAGTTCGAGAGTGCAGCTCCAAGCTTTTAGTGGAGTAACGTTGGAGTTGATAATTGTGAAATGTATATCTGGGATATTGGGTTTCATAATTATCGTGAGCTTGAACTTTATAGGTCTATTTTGGTCCCCTTCGCTAGCTCATAAAATCCTATAACGATACGGCGTGCTTTTTCAATAATTGGTGACTTATGTCGGATTTATCAGATTGGTTTAAAATTTGAAAGAATCAAATAATTCATGTCTGTTTATTGGTTGAATTAATTTTGTAATAAAATTAATTTAAGATAAACTTGTTGAATTATTGAGATCGAATAATTCTTGTCTGTTTATCGGTTAGTTTAATTGGATAAATTAAATCAAGATAAACTTGTAGAATTATTATGAATTGATTTATTTTCTTAGAGATTATCTTGTTAAAGTTTGTTTTGATCAGATAACTTCTCTATTGGATTATTTGAATTAAAACTGAGACTTTATCCTATAGAATCTCAGGTGGAAAATAAAATATTCGTGGAGATATTTACGCGGCAGTTTGGCATGTCGATGGGGCCTGTTTGGCCTACCGATCAACGAGTGATAAGATTACGTATTTTCACGTGGATCTTATCAGATATTGATCCAAACTTGATTTTGTTTCGTGTTTTTGAGACCTAATCTGATAAGGACTAACCCTAGGACCAATCGCTATATAAAGGGAGTAACTCTCATGAGTTACTCAGATCAATTGAGAGATTAAGAGTGATACTCTTCTGGTGAGCATCTGAAAACTCCCTGAGAGCTTTTGTTCACAAATCACGAACACTAGCTTTGGGTTCTCTCGATTGGTTGGAATGAGAGTCACCGGTGGAAGAGCTGTACGTGTGAGCCCATACTTACTCCGATCGTGGATAGAGAATAGCAAAGAGGACCAGTTGGTTGAGGCTCTTCTGGAACATTACTTCTCTTCACGGATTGTGAAGGTTCTTTGGCATACAGAGGTTAGTAAGATCTATTTAATTTATACATATAGCATGTCAAACTTGTGTTTTGGAAAAATACTCTGATGTTAAAATTTTTAAAATTCTCGCTGCGCACCTCATATTGTCTTTTCCAACACCAAATACCTTGGGCCGCGCTGAATGATAGGATAGATGAATAGCAGAGATACCAGACTAAGGGTTCGTTTGATAAATGGATTTAAATTAGTGATTTGATTTGAGTTAGAATTTGAGTTAGTGATTTGAATTGTTATCTGAATTCGTGTTTGGATATGCATTTAGGTTTTAATTTGAGTATGGAATAAAATTGAAATTTGTGTTTGTAAAGGTAGTAAAAATATGGATCTCAATTTATTCCTCTCTTCACTAGGAACACAATGAAAAAAGAATCATCTCAATTGGATATCAAATGAAAAAGTTATAATTTTTTTCCTCAAATATAGGAGAGAGAATTTTAGTTTTTACTGTGGTAAAAATATCCGAGTATCAAAAGTTTAGGGGAATGAAAACTCTGAAAACTTAGATTTTTAATACTCAAAGAATTCAGATTTTCAAGAAAACAAACACGTATCTAAAGAATTCTTGATACTCAAATTTAAATTTGAGTAAATAATACTTGAAACAAACGGACCTTAAGTCTCTCATATGAATTTGTATTTGTCAAAAGGCATTGAGAGCAAACGACTCACAAGAAGTTTACGATACATAATGTTCTCTGCAGTCTCATCTGGGTTCGCCTCTACGGCCTCAGCTATTGCCTGAACCGCTTCCGGTTTCTCTTTTTCCAGTTTCTTTTCTTCCATTTTTTGCTTTTCTAGTTTTTCTTCTTCCGTTTTCTCTTTTTTCGGTTTCTCTTCTTCCATTTTTTCTTATTGTTTCACAACAACAACAACAACCTAAAGAAGTAACGGACCGCAAAACAGTCATATCAAATCAAATATCTTAGAAACCAAACTAAAGTTAAGTTTTTGCTTCAATTCAATACTGAAAGAGCTACCAAGAATAAAATCAAATCATGGGCATCAAGATAAGGGTTCAATCTAATCAATCAACTAAATCCCATTCTTCTTGAGCCAAATCATACCAAAAAACTTTACTAAAATTTGAAAGTAGTTACAACTTCCTTAAATCCCAAAACATCAAAAGTTAAAAATTAAGAACCGCGTAAAGAGATAGGAATTCACATTTTGGTCTTCAGTTTCAATCTTCTTAACCTTCTTCTATTTCACCTTCGTCACTAACTTCTTTCTAGGCACAACCACCTCTTTTTCTTCGACTTTCCCACTGCCGACAATTCCATTAGGCTCGATAGAATCGACGCTGTTGTCATTGTCGTCGTTGTTTTCGTCAGGGACCAACCTGGCGGCTCGACGATTTTTAGGCTCAAATCCTCGTTTGCCTCCTCATCGTCGCTGCAGCTGTCTACAGTGGCGGATTTCGAAACTTTGTCAGAGATTCCAATTCGCTCGTCTTCTTCCATAAATTCGCGATCAAACTTACCTCTTTCCTCCTCTCTCTTGTCCATCCTCAAATTTGGCGCTCTAGTGCCAAAGTTTAGCCCTAATTTGCGTTGTAACTCAAAAAATTCGTTTGCCCTAAGTCTTCTTCTACTTCCGAGAGCAAGAAATGCTAGGGTTTAGGCTTCGGTGTTCGTTGCAATTACCGGTTGAGATTGCATCCACAAAGATTAGGTTTTTTTTTTTTTTTAATGGAAAACATTGCGGTGGACTATGGGTTTTTTCTCTACCGATCGTGTAAGGATTATCAGACATCCAATTATTATTGGATGGCCTATGTTAAAGTTATGTACCGGTATATCTTAACTCAAAATGCACGTGATGGAAAAAAAAAAAAAAAAAAAACCTTTCAAAACAACAAACATGAAATTCCCCTTTCTCCCTTCTCGTTCGCCACCAATCGTCCCCCTTTTTTTCCCCAAACCCAGCAGAGATTTCATTTTGGTTACCAGTCCGCCCAAATCGTGGACTCCTCTAAGCCCTCCGCCGTTACATAGCGAAAATCTCCCTCCACTTTCACGATCTCGTGGTTACTGTTCATGGAGATTATCTCACAACGGGAGTTGGGATTTGCAAATTTGACGCGCTTAGGTCCAATTTTGGCAATTTAGGGTTGGTCCTTGTGATTTGAGGGCTGCATCATGTTTTCAAGCGTGATTGGGGCTAATTTTGGAGCAATTTGGATTGGGTCTTGGAATTCCGACGAGATTTGGGCTGGGTCTTGGAATTCAGGCTCATTTGGTTTATATATATGTATTTAAGTTTTATGAAATTTATGACTATGCCAGTTTTCGTAGATTTTGGGGAGAGTTGGGATAAGCTTTTATCCATTATTTTGTGCTGAATTTAACTTCCCTTGAATATCCTTGTATGTTGGCATCGACGTTGAATAATCTTGCTTGCCTGCCCTTTTACGGTGGCATTTTCAAAAATTTCTGTTTTGAAATTTGCTTCAAATAAATTTTCTTTTGAAACGAGTTTTTGGAACTATTTATAACCTTGTGATGCAGTAATTATACACAATAATTTATCTTCATTGAATTGTGGATAGGACGTTGTTGCCTTTCCAATGTCCCGAATGTGGATGCGATGCTTCTATTTGTTTTTTTATTTTTGGAACTGAAGATTCGGCCATCAACAACTCTGCCGCTAACGGAGAAGATTCTTCTTCCTCTGCTCTAATCAGTAATCACCAATGGTGGTGAACGACTTTTTTTTTTTGAATTTGTTTTAGAATAAAATGCGTGGGAGGCTCTATTTTGTAATCCTCTTGTTTAACCATAGATTAAGATCTAACAACAACTCTCCACCATTGGATCGTTCTCTAGGTGGAGAATTTTAGTGTTTTCCACTATAGGCTAACCTTTTTTTATTCATGCAAATTTGGCCGACTTCTAAAGAGTTAGCAAAATAGTAGATTTTTGAAACTTTTTAAAAAGTATTTATACTAAATAGTAAATTTATGATATAAATAATTTATTTGTTATATAAATAAAAATTACACATTATAAACAAAAGAGCAAATAAGTTTTTTGCACCTTAAACCTATTTACTTCATAAGGAGGTGAATAAATTATCTACTATAAATTTTATTATTTACTACAAATATTTTCAAAACATGATAATTTCTTTTTTAAATACTAGTGAAAGTGGCATGTGCGTCTTGCATGTGTTAACAATTTGCACATAAAAATAGAATTAATCCAATTTTTACCCTAAAAGAGAGTAACAATAATTTACACTATTTTTTATACAATAAAAATGGAGTTGATCTTATTTTTACCTTAAAAAAAACAGTAACCATTTGTATTATATTTAATGAAAAGTAATAGTTTTTCTTTAATGAAATAAGTTTATAAAACAAGCTAGTTCTCGTGAGAGTTTTCGTTTGCCACTCTTGGTGTGCAAAGGGTTCTCGTGTGCTTTCTTTCAATGGATTATGTTGTTGGAATATGGAATACTTTAACGATTACAGTAGAAAAGGAGGTGAATGTTGGGGTGGATGATGTTATTGTTGAAGAGGTTATGGAGGACAAGAAGTGGGACTTGTTAGGGCGGGTTTGGACAAGGAAACCTTATTAGAAGTTCACATTCTGATCGGCCATGGAACGCTTGTGGAAGGTCTCTGGAGGTCTGTCCATTAAGAAAATGAATAATGATTTTTTCTTGTTCATTTTTGGCGATGAAAAGCAACGGCGTCGAATCCTAGATGTGGAACCTTGGATTTTTGACAAATCCTTGGTTGTGTTGAAGGAGGTTAATGGGGAAGATATTGCCTAATGGCGCAACTACAGTTTCCCTTCTTTCTAGGTTCAGACACATAGTCTGATGATCACTGGGGACACTATTGGAGTAGTAATGAAGTTGTGGAAAAATAAGGATGGTAATTGCTCAGGGAGTTCGGGTTCTTCTGGATGTTTCCAAACCAATCAAAAGGTGGTTTTCATTAGATTGGGTTCCAAAAGTACTAGTACTAAGATTGATCTCAAGAATGAGATCCTCGATTTTTGTTTTGTGTGTGGCACTTGGGTCATATTACAAGCGAATGCAGAAACTTGAGGCTGAGAGTATGATCTCTTTAGGTCATTTCCAATATGGAGCATGGCTTAAAGCTCTAAACTTTTCAGGTTTTATTGGAGGCAAAAGACATTCTGATGGTGAGGATAGTCGCCAGACAAAGTATAGTCAGTTTGGTTCATGGGAGTTAGAATGAGAAACGATTCCCACACCAAAGGAAGGTGGAGCTCTTCGATTCACAATGTCTGAAATCAGCCTCAAGATGATGATTATCTAGATTCAAAAAAAAAAAGGTTCTATTAAAAGTCAGCATGTCATGGTTTTGTTGGAAAAATAGTACGTAGCGAAATTTATATTATTTTTCATCAGAATAATTTTCAAAACACAAGTTTGACATGCTATATGCATAAATTAACTGGATCTTACTAACCTTTGCAGGTTGAAGAACCTCCGCAATCTATGAAGAGAAATAACGTTCCAGAAGAGCCTCAACCAACTAGTCTTCTTTGTTATTCTCTATCCATGACCAAAGTGAGTGTGGGCTCACACGTACAGCTCTTCCACCGGTGACTCTCCTTCCAACCAATCGAGAGAACCCAAAGCAAGTGTTCGTGATCTGTGAACAAAAGCTCTCAGAGAGTTTTTAGATTCTCACTTAGCAGAGTATCACTCTTAATCTGTCTATTGATCCTAGTAACTTATGAGAATCACTCCCTATTTATAGAGGTTAGTCCTAGGGTCAGTCCTCATCAGATTAGGTCTCAAAATTAGGATCAGAATCAAATTCGGATCAATATCTAATAAGATCCATGTGAAAATGCATAATCTTATCCTTCGCTGATCGGCAAGCCGAACAGGCCCCATCGGCAAGCCGAACTATCGAATAAAAAATCTCGCGAATCTTTTATTTTTCACCCGAGATTCTATAGGATAAAGTCTCAGTTTTAATTCAAATAACCTAATAAAGAATTTATCTGATCAAAAAAACTTTATCTAGATAATCTCTAAGAAAATAAATCAATTCTCAATAATTCTACTAGTTATCTTAATCTAATTTATCCAAAATTAAATCAACCCATAAACAGACAAGAATTATCTGATCCTAATAATTCAACAAGTTTATCTTGAATCAATTTTATCATAAAATTAATTCAATCGATAAATGGACATGAATTATTTAATTCTTCTAAATTTTAATCAATCTGATAAATCCAACATAAGTCACCAATTATTGGAAAAGCACGTCGTGTCGTTACAGGATGTTGTAAGCTAGCAAAGGGGACCAAATGGACCTATATAGTTCAAGCTCCCGATAATTATGAAACCCAATATCCTAGATATACATTTCATAATTATCAACTCCAACGCTACTGCACTAAAAGCTTAGAGCTACACTCTCGAACTACATAAAATTACGTAGCTCATATAGCTAAGTCTCCATGACATATCATAGTGTATTGTATCCCCATATGATAATCCATAATCAGCTTAAGGACAAGTTCTGTCTTACCTTCCTGATTATTTTTATCTCACGTTCCATTATCTCACCATCAGAAAACTTACCATCCAAAGACAGTATACCATTCGGTTACACCTATGTATCCAAATGGTTGAGCGCTCCAATTTTTCAATTACAGGATAACGCATATAAGAGAATATCATTACTCCTAAAGAGGAGCTATGGATTCCATATCTATGAATAACAAGTCTATGCTATCAAGAGTCATGCCTCCAACGTACCGGCATGCATACCACTATAGATATGTGGGTGTCACCCTTTGGTATATCAAAAGACACAAGTCAAGGCAACGGGCCCACTATTAATCTCAGGATTAAGGTACAATACAAATGATTGTCTAAAGTGAATCGATTTGCCGAGACAGAATTATTAATCCAAATCAATTCACTTTATGTCTCGATCCAACACATCGTCACTTATGACAACGTGCCAATGTTTCTATTCACGGAGTCCACCTTCGATGGTCATGACAAACCATCTTCCAAAAGGGATATAGATAACATAACAATCTTTGCATGAAGAAAGCGCCCAACTTTATTCCCTCGATTGCGGATTGTATGATTTAGACCATCACCTTAAGAATCGTGTCTTCCACATAATCCGTCCATCATATGCCCAATTCTTAAGGTTTAGACCGACAGTCTCATACTATGGTTTGCTTAACATTCATTCAACAAATATGAACTTAGAGAGGACAAGATTTTGTATATAAATAATGAATAAATTCTTTATTGATAAAAATGTCTCCAAAAACTTATTACATTTTTACTCTTTAGAGCATACATCTCCCACTTGCACTAAGTGAGTTAATATGACAAATCTCGCATCCCCGTAGCTTCCACATGCCTCTTGAAGACTCTCCTAGTAAGTGTCTTCATAAATGGATCACTTAAATTGTCCTCTAACATGATCTTGCACACCGTGACATGCCCGCCCTCAACAAAGTCCTTTATCACATGATACTTTCGATCAATATGCTTACTCTTCTTGTGAAATCTTGGCTTCTTAGCATTAGCTACCGCCGCACTGTTATCACAGTATAGTGATACCGCTTTATCCATACCAGGAACTACCTCAAGATCCCCAAGGAACTTGCAGAGCCACACTGCTTCTTTCGAAGCATCACTAGCTGCCACATACTCGGCCTCCATCGTTGAATCCAAAGTTCAATCTTATTTAACACTTCTCCAACTGGTGCCACCGCCTCCTATAGTAAACACAAAACCCAAAGTCGATTTCCTAGAATCCAGACAGGATTGAAAATTCGAGTCAGTATATCCCAGAGGAGTCAAGTCCTCACCCAAATATACAAGCATATACCCTCGAGTCCTTCTCAGGTACTTGAAAATATGCTTTACCGCAACCCAATGGTCCGGTCCTGGATCCGCATGAAATCGACTTACAATCCCAATCGTATAGCTAATATCCGGTTGTGTGCAAAGCATGGCATACATGAGACTACCCACTGCCGAAGCATAAGGCACCTTCTTCATGTATTCTCTTTCTTCATAAGACTTTGGAGAGTCTTTCTTAGAAAGAGTAATTTCAGACTTAGATGGTTGCCTACCTTTCTTGGAATCTTACATTGCAAACTTCCTGAGAATTTTATCTATGTAGCCGGCCTGGGACAAACCTATCATTTTGTTCTTCTTATCCCGAAAGATCTGGATACCGAGAATAAAATTAGTCTCTCCTAAGTCCTTCATGTCAAACTGCTTGGTCAACCATAATTTGATTGATGACAATGCCCCAACGTCATTACCAATTAATAGAATGTCATCTACATAGAGTAGTAGAAAAACCACCTTCCCATCCTTAATGTGTTTATAAACACATGGTTCATCCACATTTTGTGAGAACCCATAAGTCTTGATCACCTAATCAAATCTTATGTTCCAAGAACGAGAAGCCTGCTTAAGTCCATAAATTGACTTTAGCCGCTTACAAAACTTACCCTCTTGACCCGTGACCTTGAACCCGTCTGGTTGTTCCATATAAATGGACTCAACAAAATAGCCATTCAAAAAAGCCGTCTTAATATCCATCTGTCAAATCTCATAGTCGAGAAGGGTAGCTATGGATAAGAGAATCTAGATGGACTTAAGCATGGCTACAGGCGAAAAGGTTTCCTCATAATCGATTCCTTCCTTTTGCGTATAACCCTTAGCAACCAGTTTAACCTTAACGGTTTTGACCTTTCCATCCACTCCTCTTTTCCTCTTGTAGATCCACTTACACCCTATGGGTTTTACCCCTTCGGGAAGATCCACAAGCTCCCAGACCTGATTAGTCTCCATAGACTTCATCTCAATGTTCATGGCCTCTGTCCAAAGTTTTGAATCAACATCCTCCATAGCTTCTGCGTAAGTATAAGGATCCCTGTCAAGTTCATCCGGTTCAGCCAAGAAGACCTCCACATTGAACATATATCTCTCCGGTTAACGCCCGATCCTCCCACTACGCCGAAGCCCCTAAGGTTGTTGTTCAGGTTTGTTTGCTTTTTCTACACCAATCGGAATGGTTTCATTCGAAACCTCCAGAGTGATCTGATCACTCCTTAACTCCTCAAGCACCACTTTGCTTCGAGGTTTAAAGTCGTCCATGTAACTCTCCTAAAGGAAAGTTGCATTAGTTGAAACTACGACTTTATTTTCCTTTGGGTTATAAAAATAACCCCCTTTAGTCCCTTTTGGATATCCTACAAACACGCAAACTTTTGAACGTGCTTCGAACTAATTCGAATCCTTAAACAAGACATGAGCCGAACATCCCCATATGCGAATATGGTTTAAGGATGTCTTCCTACCTATCCACAACTCATGAGGAGTTTTAGAGACCGATTTTGAAGGCACATTGTGTTGGAAAAAACAGTGTAAGGTGCACAGCGAGAATTTTAAAAATTTTAACATCAGAGTATTTTTCCAAAACACAAGTTTGACATGCTATATGTATAAATTAAACAGATCTTACTAACCTTTGTGTGCCGAAGAACCTTCGAAACCCATGAAGAGAAGTAATATTCCAGAAGAGCCTTAACCAACTGGTCTTCTTTGCTATTCTCTATCCACAACCAGAGTGAGTGTGGGCTCACACGTACAGCTTTTCCACTGGTGACTCTCCTTCCAACCAATCGAGAGAACCCAAAGCTAGTGTTCGTGATTTGTGAACAAAAGCTCTCAGGGAGTTTTCAGATGCTCACCCAAAGAGTATCACTCTTAATCTCTAAATTGATCTGAGTAACTCATTAGACTTACTCCCTTTATATAGCGATTGGTCCTGGGATCAGTCCTTATTAGATTAGATCTGAAAAACTTGAAACAAAATCAAGTCGGATTAATATCTGATAAGATCCGCATGAAAATGCATAATCTTATCTCTCGTTGATCGGCAGGCCGAACAGGCCCAATCGGCAGGCCGAACACGTAGATCGGTAGGCCGAACTGCCGCGTAAATATTTCTGCGAATCTTTTATTTTCCACTCGAGATTCTATAGGATAAAGTCTCAGTTTTCATTCAAATAACCCAATAGAGAAGTTATCTAATCAAAACAAACTTTATCAAGATAATCTCTAAGAAAATAAATCAATTGACAATAATTCTACAAGTTTATCTTGATTTAATTTATCCAGTTAAATCAATTGATAAACAGACAAGAATTATCCGATCTCAATAATTCAAAAAGTTTATCTTAAGTTAATTTTATTACAAAATTAATTCAACCAATAAACAGACATGAATTATTTGATTCTTTTGAATTTTAAACCAATCCGATAAATTCGACATAAGTCACTAATTATTGAAAAAGCACGTCGTATCGTTACAGGATTTTGTGAGCTAGCAAAGGGGACCAAAATGGACCTATAAAGTTCAAGCTCACGATAATTATGAAACCCAATATCCCAGATATACATTTTACAATTATCAACTCCAACGCTACTCCACTAAAAGCTTGGAGCTGCACTCTCGAACTTTATAGAATTACGAAGCCCGTATAGCTAAGTTTCTATGACATATCAAAGTGTATCGTATCCCAATATGATAATCCATAATCGGCTTAAGGAAAAGTTCTGCTTTACTTTCCCGATTATTTTTATCCTACGTTTCATTATCTCACCATTAGAAAACTTACCATCCAAAGATAGTATACCATTCGGTCACACCTATGTATCCAAATGGTTGAGCGCTCTAGTTTTTCAATTACAGGATAACACATATAAGAGGATATCATTACTCCTAAAGAGGAGTTATGGATTCCATATCTATGAATAACAAGTCTATGCCATCAAGAGTCATGCCTCCAACGTACCGGCATGCATACCACTATAGAGATGTGGGTGTCACCCTTTGGTACTTCAAAAGACACAACGGGCCCACTATTCATCTTAGGATTAAGATATAACACAAATGATTGTCTAAAGTGAATCGATTTACCAACACAGAGTTATTAATCCAAATCAATTCACTTTGTGTCCCGATCCAACACATCGTCACCTATGACAACGTGCCAATATTTCTATTCACGGAGTCCAACTCCGATGGTCAAGACAAATCATTTCCCAATTAGGATATAGACAACATAACAATCTTTGCATGAATAAAGTGCCCAACTTTATTCCCTCGATTGCGAATCATACGTTTTAGAATGTCACCTTAAGAATCGTGTCTTCCGCATAATCAGTCCATCATATGCCCAATTTTTAAAGGTTTAGACCGACAGTCTCAGACTACTGTTTGCTTAACATACATTCAACAAATATGAATGTAAAGAGAACAAGATTTGGTCTATATAAATGAATAAATTCTTTATTGATAAAAATGTCTCCAAAAACGTATTACATTTTTACTTCTTAGGGCATACATATCTAACAATCTCCCACTTGCACTAAGTGAGTAAATATAGCAAATCTCGCATTCCTATAGCTTCCACATGTTTCTCAAAGACTCTCCCTATAAGTGTTTTCGTAAATGGATCTGCTAAATTGTCCTCTGACGTGATCTTGGACACCGTGACATGGCTGTCCTCAACGAAGTCCTTTATCACATGATACTTCTGATCAATGTGTTTACTCTTCTTGTGAAATCTTGGTTCCTTAGCATTAGCTACCGCTGCACTGTTATCATAGTACAATGATGCCGCCTTATCCATACCAGGAACTACCTCAAGATCCCTAAGGAACTTGTGGAGCCACACTGCTTCTTTGGAAGCATCACTAGCTGCCACATACTCAGCCTCCATCGTTAAATCTGAAGTGCAATCTTACTTCGCACTTCTCCAATTGATGGCACCGCCACCTAGAGCAAATACAAACCCCGAAGTCGATTTCCTAAAATCCAAACAGGATTGAAAATCTGACTCAGTGTATCCTAAAGGAGTCAAGTCCTCACCCGAATACACAAGCATATACCCTCGAGTCATTCTCAGGTACTTGAAAATATGCTTTACTGCAACCGAGTGGTTCGGTCCTGGATCTGCCTAAAATCGATTTACAATCCCGACCGCATAACTTATATCCGGTCATGTGCAAAGCATGGCATACATCAGACTATCCACTGCCGAAGCATAAGGTACCTTCTTCATGTATTCTCTTTCTTCATAAGACTTTGGGGAGTCTTTATTAGAAGGAGTAATTCCAAACCTAGATGGTTGCCCACCTTTCTTGGAATCCTGCATTGCAAACCTCTTGAGAATTTTATCTATGTAGCTGGCCTGAGACAAAGCTATCATTTTGTTCTTCCTATCCTCAAAGATCTGGATACCGAGAACAAAATTAGCCTCACCCAAGTCCTTCATGTCAAACTACTTGGTCAACCATAATTTGACCGATGACAACGCCCCAACGTCATTGCCAATTAATAGAATGTCATCTACATAGAGCAGTAGAAAAACCACCTTCCCGTCCTTAATGTGTTTGTAAACACAAGGTTCATCCACATTTTGTGAGAACCCATAAGTCTTGATCACCTGATCAAATCTTATGTTCCAAGAACGAGAAGCCTGCTTAAGTCCATAAATTGACTTTAGCAGCTTACAAACCTTACCCTCTTGACCCGTGACCTTGAACCCGTCTGGCTGTTCCATATAAACGGATTCATCAAGATAGCCATTTAGAAAAGCCGTCTTGACATCCATTTGCCAAATCTCATAGTCGAGAGCGGTAGCTATAGATAAGAGAATCTGGATGGACTTAAGCATGGCTATAGGCGAAAAGGTTTCCTCATAATCATTCCTTCCTTTTGCGTATAACCCTTAGCTACCAGTCTAGCCTTAAAGGTTTTGACCTTTCCATCCACTCCTCTTTTCCTCTTGTAAATCCACTTACACCCTATGGGTTTTACCCCTTTGGGAAGATCCACAAGCTCCTAGACTTGATTAGTCTCCATAGACTTCATCTCAATGGTCATGGCCTCTGTCCAGAGTTTTGAATCAACATCCTCCATAGCTTTTGCGTAAGTATAAGAATCCCTATCATGTTCATCCGGTTCACCCAAGAAGACCCCCCCATTGAACATATACCTTTCAGGTTGACACCCGATCCTCCCACTATGCCGAAGCCCCTGAGATTGTTCTTCAAGTTTGTTTGGTTTTTCTACACTGATTGGAATGGTTTCATTCGGAACCTCCGAAGTGATCTGATCACTCCTTAACTCCTCAAGCACCACTTTGCTTCGAGGTTTAAAGTCGTCCATGTAACTCTCCTCAAGGAAAGATGCATTAGCAGAAGCCACGACTTTATTTTCTTTGGGTTATAAAAATAGCCCCCTTTAGTCCCTTTTGGATATCCTAAAAACACGCAAACTTCTGAACATGCTTCCAACTTATTTGGATCCTTAAACATGACATGAGCTGGACATCCCCAAATGTGAATATGGTTTAAGGATGTCTTCCTTCTTGTCCACAACTCGTGAGGAGTTTTAGGGACCGATTTTGAAGGCACATTGTTCAAAAGATAACATGCAATTTGTAGTGCATATCCCCAAAAGGATAAAGGTAATGATGAATAACTCATCATGGACCTGACCATGTCCAACAAAGTCCTATTTCTTCTCTCCGCTATGCCATTCTGCTACGGAGTGCCCGGCCTAGTTAAATGGGATAAAATCTCATTCTCTAACAAGTGTCCCAAGAACTCATCAGACAGGTATTCTCCACCTCGATAGGATCGAAGTAACTTTATGGGTCTACCCAATTGCTTTTTCACTTCAACCCGAAACTCCTTGAACTTGCCAAAAGTTTCACTTTTGTGGTGCATCAGGCGCACATACATATATCTTGAGTAATCATCAATAAAAATGACGAAGTACTCATACCCTTCTTGTACCCAGATGTTCATCGGTCTGCAAACATCACTATGCACAAGTTCTAGAACCCCTTCGGCCCTATTGCCTTTAGACCCGTATGGTCTTTTAGTCATTTTACCCTCCAAACAAGATTCACATTGGGTATAGATTCCACCTTTAGGTGACTTAAAGGTCCATCCCTTACCAACCTTTGAATCCTATTCAGGTTAATGTGCCCAAGGCGCAAATGCCAAAGATAAGTCTTATTAGAGTGAGAAGTTTTAACTCTTTTAGAGTTATTATCATTCATCTCAGCATTAAGTAATAATTCCATCTTGGTTTGATAAATATAGATTATTTTGCATCCATCCAGAACAGATAAAAGATTTATTTTTACAAATCACCACTTTTTCATTAAAAGATACCACATAGGAGTCTTTAAATAAACAAGATATAGAAATGAAATTCCTTTTAAATTTAGGAACATAAAAACAATCTTGCAAAAATAAATTCCTATAGTTATCAAAGTAAAGATGGACGTCTCTCACTGCTTCCGCTGGGACCAAGGATCCATCGTCCATCCGAAGCATGAAGTCTTCATGTAGCAGACTTCTCGTTTCTTTGAACCCCTACTAAGAAACACAAACATGATTAGTTGCACCGGAATCTATGACCCAAATGTCACTGGATTCCTCAACTAAACAAGTTTCTAAATATAGCAGATCACACCTACCTCCTTTAGAAAGGAAGTCCTTGCAATGCTTCTTTATATACCTTACTTTACCACAGAAGAAGCACTTAAGCTTCTTTGGGTTCTTCTTCTTCTTCTTCTTCTTCTTCTTGCTCTTGGTGTTAGCAAGAATAGAAGACTTCCCATTCTTGGGCCGTTGCTTCTTTCCATTCCCAGAGTTAGAATTGAAACCAGAAACAGCTACCATGTTGGCCTCACCACTCGCAGGAGACTCTCTGATCAACAGTTTGAACTCCTACAACTGTTTCATCAGTTCTATCAAGGTCATATCTCGTCTATTGCTTAAATTAAATGTAGCTCTAAACAAAATAAATTCCTTAGACATAGTCTCAAAGACCATAGTCATCTGAGTTTCAGCATCAATGTTGGCTCCATTAGTTTGAGCCTCAGCGAGGTAACCTATGACCAACATCATGTGCTCCTTTACAGATGTCCCCGGCCTCTGTCTACAGTTTAAAAGTTTTTGAAGCGCCCCTTGCCGCTTTGTTATGGCCTGGCCTCCAAACATGTCCTCAAGATTATCCAAGATCTGCTTCGCCGTCTCATAATCTTGATGTTGAGCCTGCAGCACATTATTCATGCTAGCCATAACATAGCAGCGGGCCTGATCATTAGCATCTTTCCAACGGTCATATGCTTGGAATTGCTCATTAGATGAGTCTCCCGTATGCTCAGGAGGACAAGGGGTTGTCAGTACATATTTTAGTTTCTCAAAGGACAGGACGATATCCAGGTTCTGTTTCTAATCATTATAATTCTCACCGGTTAATTGGTTTTTGTCAAGTATCGATGATAAAGCGTTTTTAGGCATTTTTAATCTATAATAAAGAATCATATACCAAACATAAGCAAACATATCATAATAATTTAGTAAGATAACACAATCATGTAAAAGAAAATACAAATGTGTTTATGTGTCAAAACCTTGAAAATATCACAACCTTACAATGATAGTTCCCAACTCAGAATTTAACAAGCTCCTAGGGGAGTCATGCCAAATTCAATCAGGAACACGGATCCCCTCCTGATTAATATATGCCATCCAAGGCCCGTATGATCCAGCATATATTAATAATCGTTTCTTTGGCCATTAATTTTATTAACAGAGCTCCTAGGGAAGGTTAATAATAAAATTAACGTGAGTATATAACCATCGTTTTAATATTTTATCCATGGTTTATAATCACCACCTAGGGGTGTGCAACCATAAATCATGCTAAAATACCTTATCTTCTCAAAGATCCAATCTGGTACTTGATAGAAATCCCTTCTTAGGGGTCGGGATCACCATGTTCTTCCTATGGACCAATGATGGAGGCCTTAGGTTCTCTCTTCGAAAACCTTCTCCCACTCAATCTTTTGAAATCAAGGTTTTATTTTAAAATTATGCATGAACAAATTTTAATATGAGCGGCACTTCCTATTCTATATGACATGTTATCAATATACATGGCAAATCATATTATAATGCAGACAAGCAAAGCAATCAAGCAAAGCTACAAGCAAAATAATAGTAACCGTAATATTATGGTTCCACCCTATAGAATAGAAAACTAAGATTACAAGAGAATAATCGAAACAAATATCGATTCTTCATCCTTGAATCCTCAAGTTGTATCCTTCTTCATGTAATTCCCATCTTCAAGCCTTCAATCCCGTATGAATCAAATACTTCATATTTTCGGTCATATCCAAATTTAAAGTTTCTCAAAATCGTCTAAAAAATACAATTTTAATTCAATTCATCAATTTTATTTTCAACAATTCAAAAACATAAAATTAGAGACTCGAGAAATACATGGGTACGCCATCATGCATCTTCTAGATTCGCCTTCTAGATCCGTATTCTCTGAATAATTATTAATTACAAAATTCTTGCAAATTTAAAATTAAAGAACAATTCTTAAACGGAGATGATAGTCCGCCATCTAATTACATGAAAAAGTTTAGATACACATTTTAACCTCTAAGGAACCATAACCGGCATAAATTAATTAAATAATTAAATAACAATTTAATCAACCATAATTAATTAATAAACATTCACCATATAATCCATGACAACATATATAATTTATAGAAACCTAGAGTGTCAACTCTCTATAAAATTAAATTCAACCATACGAGAGATTAAGATCATAAAATTTACGCATACAACATGATCACAAACTCTTAAATTTATATTAAAACCTGTCTCTGATACCAATTGTTGGAAAAAACAGTGTGAGGTGCGCAGCGAGAATTTTAAAAATGTTAACATTAGAGCATTTTTTCAAAACACAAGTTTAACATGCTATATGTATAAATTAAATAGATCTTACTAACCTTTGTGTGCCAAAGAACCTCCGAAACCCATGAAGAGAAGTAACGTTCCAGAAGAGCATCAACCAACTGATCTTCTTTGCTATTCTCTATCCACAACCAGAGTGAGTATGGGCTCACACGTACAGCTCTTCCACCGGTGACTCTCCTTCCAACCAATCAAGAGAACCCAAAGCTAGTGTTCGTGATTTGTGAACAAAAGCTCTCAGGGAGTTTTCAGATGCTCACCCAAAGAGTATCACTCTTAATCTCTCAATTGATCTGAGTAACTCATTAGACTTACTCCCATTATATAGCGATTGGTCCTGGGATCAGTCCTTATCAGATAGGTCTGAAAAACTCGAAACAAAATAAAGTTCAGATTAATATCTGATAAGATCCGCGTGAAAATGCGTAATCTTATCTCTCATTGATCGGCAGGCCGAACAGGCCCAATCGACAACCGAACACATAGATCGGTAGGCTGAACTGCCGCGTAAATATTTCTGCAAATCTTTTATTTTCCACCAGAGATTCTATAGGATAAAGTCTCAGTTTTGATTCAAATAACCCAATAAAGAAGTTATCTGATCAAAACAAACTTTATCAAGATAATCTCTAAGGAAATAAATCAATTCACAATAATTCTACAAGTTTATCTTGATTTAATTTATCCAATTAAATCAACCGATAAACAGACAAGAATTAACCGATCTCAATAATTCAACAAGTGTATCTTAAATTAATTTTATTACAAAATTAATTCAACCAATAAACATACATGAATTATTTGATTCTTTCAAATTTTAAACCAATCCTATAAATCTGACATAAGTCACCAATTATTGAAAAAGCACACCGTATTGTTACAGGATTTTGTGAGCTAGCGAAGGGGACCAAAATGGACCTATAAAGTTCAAGCTCCTGATAATTATGAAACCCAATATCCTAGATATACTTTTCATAATTATCAACTCCAACGCTACTCCACTAAAAGCTTGGAGCTGCACTCTTGAACTTTATAAAATTACGAAGCCCGTATAGCTAAGTCTTCATGACATATCAAAGTGTATCGTATCCCCATATGATAATCCATAATCGGCTTAAGGACAAGTTCTGTCTTACCTTCCTGATTATTTTTATCTTACATTCCATTATCTCACCATTAGAAAACTTACCATCCAAAGATAGTTTACCATTTGGTCACACCTATGTATCCAAATGGTTGAGCGCTCCAGTTTTTCAATTACAGGATAACGCATATAAAAGGATATCATTACTCCAAAAGAGGAGTTATGGATTTCATATCTATGAATAACAAGTCTACGCCATCAAGAGTCATGCCTCCGATGTACCGGCATGCAAACCACTATAGAGATGTGGGTCTCACCCTTTGGTACATCAAAAGACACAAGTCAAGATAACGGGCCTACTATTCATCTCAGGATTAAGATACAACACAAATGATTGTCTAAAGTGAATCGATTTGCTAAGACAAAATTATTAATCCAAATCAATTCACTTTGTGTCCCGATCCAACACATCGTCACCTATGACAACGTGCCAATGTTTCTATTCACGGAGTCCAACTCCGATGGTCAAGACGAACCATCTCCCAATAGGGATATAGACAACATAACAATCTTTTTATGAATAAAGCGCCCAACTTTATTTCCTCGATTGCAGATCATACGTTTTAGACCGTCACCTTAAGAATCGTGTCTTTCGCATAATTAGTCCATCATATGCCCAATTTTTAAAGGTTTAGACCGACAGTCTCTGACTGCTGTTTGCTTAACATACATTCAACAAATATGAACGTAAAGAGGACAAGATTTGGTATATATAAATGAATAAATTCTTTATCGATAAAAATGTCTCCAAAAATGTATTACATTTTTACTCCTTAGGGCATACATATCTAACACATTGTTCAAAAGATAACTTGCGGTTTGTAGTGCATATCCCCAAAAGGATAAAGATAATGATGAATAACTCATCATGAACCTAATCATTTCCAACAAAGTCCTATTTCTTCTCTCCGCTATGCCATTCTGCTACGAAGTGCCCGGTGTAGTCAAATGGGATAAAATCCAATTCTCTAACAAGTGTTCCAAGAACTTATCAGAAAGGTATTCCCCACCTCGATCTGATTGAAGTGCCTTTATGGGTCTACCTAATTGCTTTTCCACTTCAGCCTGAAACTCCCGTAAGCTGTCAAAAGTTTCGCTTTTGTGGTGCATCAGGTACACATACCCATATCTCAAGTAATCGTCAATGAAAGTGACGAAGTACTCATACCCTCCTCGTGCCTGGATATTCATTGGTCTGCAAACATCACTATGCACAAGTTTTAGAACCCCTTTGGCCCTATTGCCCTTAGACCCGAATGGTCTTTTGGTCATTTTACCCTCCAAACAAGATTCACATTGAGGTATAGATTCCACCTTTAAGTGACTTAAAGGTCCATCCCTTA
Organism: Artocarpus heterophyllus; assembly: GCA_025403435.1. Classification (NCBI taxonomy): domain Eukaryota; kingdom Viridiplantae; phylum Streptophyta; class Magnoliopsida; order Rosales; family Moraceae; genus Artocarpus; species Artocarpus heterophyllus. Next base: position 23,461,481 of record CM046338.1, read on the forward strand.
CCAACCTTTGAATCCTATTCAGGTTAATATGACCAAGGCATATATGCTAAAGATAAGTCTTATTAGAGCGAGAAGTTTTAAGTCTTTTAGAGTTATTATCATTTATCTTAGCATTAAGCAATAAGTCCATCTTAGGTTTGATAAAATATAGATTATTTTGCATCCATCTAGAACAGATAAAAGATTTGTTTTTATGAATCACCACTTTATCATTAAAAGAAACCAAGTAGGAGTCTTTAAATAAACAAGATTCAAAAATTAAATTCCTTTTAAATTTAGGAACAAAAAAACAATCTTACAAAAATAAATTCTTAAATTATGAAAATAAAGATGGACGTCTCCCACTGCTTCTGCTGAGACCAAGGATCCATCGCCCATCCGAAGCGTGAAGTCTTTATGCAGCAGACTTCGCGTTTCTTTGAACCCCTGCAGAGAAACACAAACATGATTAGTTGCACCAGAATCTATGACCCAGATGTCACTGGATTTCTCAACCAAACAAGTTTCTAAATATAGAAGATCACACCTACCTCCTTTGGAAAGGAAGTTCTTGTAATGCTTCTTAATATGCCCGACCTTTCCACAAAAGAAGCATTTAAGCTTCTTTGGGTTCTTCTTCTTCTTCTTCTTCTTACTCTTGGTAGTAGTAGGAATAGAAGACTTCCCATTCTTGGCCTATTGCTTCTTTCTATTCCCAGAGTTAGGATTGGAACTAGAAGCAGCTACCATGTTGGCCTCGCCACCAGCAGGAGACTCCCTGTGTGATGACCCACTTTTTGAGGCAGTCATTTTACTTACTTAAACGTCATTACTTAAACAGTAATCTTACTTACTTAGTAAGAAAAATTCTGAAATAATTTTTTTTCTAAATATATTCTTTAAACGTACTTAAAAATGGTTGCGACCTTTGTTGCCATTCATGTCGAGACATCGCTCAACACTTGACTTTAAAACTTCAAATCGTTTCTTAAAACTTAATAAGAAACATTTACTAAAACATTGCTTAAAACTTAACTTTATAATTATATTAAACAGTTCATAAACTTTATCTTAAACTTCGAAACATTTCTTCAAACTTTGCTTTTTCTTAAAATTTTGAAAACACTATATTAAATAATGAAAAATATTTCTTTAAAACAGCAGAAACCTTACTGTAGTGGTATCCATACCCAAATCCTCGTATTCATCTTTCGCAGCACCCAGCTCTTCTAACGGGTCCTACTGGTCAGCCATAAAACAACTTACAGCATGAAGAAACTTCTTATGAGCTTACGCTCAGTAAGTTCAAACAAAATCTCACAAAGCATTTAAACATGCTTTAAAAACCTTTCTAGAACGTTTCCCATAAACGTTTTCCAAAAGCAATTGCTATAACGTTTTTCATAAACGCTTTTCACAAAATATCCAACATAAAACAATCCTCAAATTGCTCTTCATAACGTCATTTATGTTTTCATAAACATTTAATATAAAACATTCTTCATAATGTTTTTCATAGCATATAAATGTTTCACAATAAACAAATCAAATACAATCACAATGCATGTTTTCATTTATGCTCAATTATGAACTTTCGATTATGAGCATCTTATGACCATTCTTTTTTACTTTGACTTTCTATCCTTGTTCCTTATATTTTCTTATCTTACACTTTAACTTTCCTTATCTGACTTTAACTTGTCACCTTTTGTTCCTTAACTTTCTTTATCTTATAACTTTTAGTGTTCCTACCAACATCTTTAATCATGAGATCATAAACGTGATGCTTCCCTTATGGAAGACTTAAGACCATCGAACTTCGAGATCATGTACCTCACATCTGAGAGGTCAAACTTTAACTATACTTTCATTACCTCACAACGAGGAGGCTGGTACGACACTTTCTTTTCAACTTATGTTACCGTCTTATTAACCTTAGTGAGCACATCAAATGCAACCACATCATATGCAAATACACTTGCAAATCATTGCTTGTACTATAAAATCTATTGCATAACAAATGCAACTTAAAATGCAAACACATTTTGATAATCATAATTTGTACTCTTAAACTTATTGCATAGCAAATGCAACTTATTGCATAACAAATGCATCATATCACGCAATCATATTTTGCAAATTATAACTTTTATTCTGAAACTTATTACATAACAAATGCAACTTATTGCATAACAAATGCATCATAAAATGCAATCACATTTTGTGAAACATAACTTTTATTATGAAACTTATTGCATCATATAACGCAATCATATTTTGGAAATCATAACTTTTATTATGAAACTTATTGCATAACAAGTGCAACTTATTGCATATCAAATGCATCATATAACGAAATCACATTTTGTGAATCATAACTTTTATTCTGAAACTTATTGCATAGCAAATGCAACTTATATCGCAATCACATATTGCAAATCATAATTCTTCTTCTGAAACATATTGCATATAAATGCAACATAAATCGCAAACACATATTGCAAATTTATAACTTTTATCCTAAAACATATTGTATACAAATGCAATATATATCGCAATCACATATTGCATATTATAACTTTTATCCTAAAGCATATTGCATACAAATGCAATATATATCGCAATCGTATATTGCAAATCATAACTTTTATCTTAAAGCATATTGCATACAAATGCAATATTTATCGCAATCACATATTATATATCACAACTTTTATCCTAAAGCATATTGCATACAAATGCAATATATATCGCAATCGCATGTTGCATATCATATATATCGCAATCGCATATTGCATATCATAACTTTTATCCTAAAACATATTGCATACCAATGCAATATATTACGCAATCACAGGTTGCATATCATAACTTTTATGCTGAATTATATTGCATACGATTGCAACATATTCCATAACAATGCTTCATAAAACTTATAACTTACATTTTAACACATTATGCATTGTTGAAATGCAAGATTTATACTAATTCTATTTCGTATCTAGGTTGCACATCTGCATCTAGATCATAATTTGGTACATAAAAACTGGCTAGTAAGTTCATCTTTTTATTGTTCAGTTTATAGGCCTTTTATCATCTAGTCGTTCTAGACTAGTGACAATGTTGATTTAAAACATGTTTACGTACTTGTCTGAAAACTTCTAAGGGTCATAACAGAGCTTAACTTTTTATATCTCTCTTGAACATGTCTCACCTTTCCTTGGGGTGCAGAAAAAGGAAAAACTAGCTCTTATTTTTTTTTCTTTTTCCTTTTTTTGTATATTCGTAGAGTCTCTCTCTTGGCTTTACTCTTGTGACCTCTTTGTCGTTCATGAGAAATTTTCTAAATTCTACTTGATTATCTAAATCATTCTCATGATTTCTAATTGAACCTAGGGTGTCTTATAGTAATTTTTCTAGTTTCCCATAAGCAAATTGAAGATTATATCCTTAATGGATTTCTTATAGACCTTATTATGCATATTCATTATGCACTACATGGTATTGTACTTATATACTATATCTTGTTACATTATAGATAACAAGCATCAATCATAACATTCATATTCATATTATTCGCTCGTATAAGTATTATACTTACATATTATATTGATAAACATATCATACATATACTTACCATTCATATCATACTTCCACATTTCATGCTTTCACATATTATTCATACTCATGTCGTTCATATCATACTTTCACATTTCATGCTTTCACATATTATTCATACTCATGTCATTCATATCATACATCCATTTGTCGCTCATACTTTCATATCGTGGAGTAGCTATACATTTTTCTTCTTTGAATAGCAACTATTTTATATTATATCCATATAATACTTCAAGTCATGTCACATTTATAATACACACACCAATCATAGTTCATAACATTCATGCACATCAATATACAAATAGGCTTCAAACATAACGGTTACAAATTCATTGCAAATCTTATTTTGTACTTTAGAACTTTTCTTTGCATAATAAATGCAAATATACTTTAAAAATAACTTGCATAACCATTGCAAACTCATTTACAAATGCATATGAATGCATTAAAAACTATTTACTTCATGTTGTAGATGAAATATGAACTTACATGAACTATGCCCTAGTGTTCTCTATTTCGTTCCTTTCTCGTTCCTTTTCTTTCCATTGGTCGGCTTCTGTGTCCTGATCATACGACAGCCGACTCATTAATTAACTTTCTTTTTATCAATCCACTTGATTGATAATAAAACGTAAACATTAACCATTCATTCTTTTTTCATAACTTGGTATACTATCGGTCTACCATTCTCTTTACTCAACCTTATAAACCATTAGTTTACCTTTCCTTCAATTAACCTTGCAACTCACTGGGGTTACTTTTCCTTTACTTAAACATCCCTTATTAAATCTCTAGTCACACCTGACGGTTACATTACTTAACAAATTATGGAAAAATCCCCGCTAAGGAGTGTTTCCTGACATCAGGCATTCGAGTCCGTTTTGGCTACTTTCGTAAAATGACCATTTTGCCCTTAACTCTTTTTCTTTCATTCATTCATTGACTGAACTTTAAATCCTTAAAATTTAGCATCTATAATACTTACTGCCTACAGCAGTATAGAAAACAACGTTCTCTAGTGAAAACTCAGTTTTCACACAATTTACAGTTTTGGCCCCAATATAGAAATATTTGCATTTTTGCCCGAGAACAAAAAATAATATTTTTACACCATTAGTCCTCATTTTTCATGAGGAACACTTTTTCTCAAAGTACCATATTCAAAATCCTTTGAGAAAATGAATATTTGTCGTTTTAAAAATTTTCCAATTTTAATAAATTCTTATAAAATTCAAATCTCACAAACGGTAGAGATTTTTGATGAACTATACTTGATACTTAACAGTTTCATCAAGATCTACAACTTTCGTGTTTTAACTTTTGTGAAAATCTCACTGTACAGGGATCTTTTTGGCCATTTTTCAATTCTGCTGAGAAAGAACTTTTTCTTTCAATTTAGTCCTTATGGCATTTTTACAAAAATCTATTTCAAAATTACAATTCTACCCCTGCAGAAACCATTCCATGCCTTAATCAAAACATTCTCATGCTCAAACATCACTTTTGCAAAGTCTAACATCAAAATTACAAAAATAGTACTTTTTGCAAAAATTAACAATTTGCACTATAAGCCAAAGTTTCACAACTTAAACATGCCATACTTCACAAATGCATGATCGTTCATCAAATACATGCTCAAGAACCGACATAGGTTCAATGTAATAAAAATCAAAATAAAGTTTACCAAATTTCAAAACTTTAAAATTCAAAACTTACAAAAATAATACCCTTTTGGTTTTAAGCCTTCAAAATCCCTTTGAACTCCCTCCTAAGCTTCCTTTCCATGCAAAAATACCATGGATTAATTTTCTTTCTTAACCCATGAAAAATCCCTTGAAAACTCATCAAAAAGTTTAGAATTTTACCTTAAAACTTATGGAAAATCCTTGTACTTGCTTATAAAACTTGTTTGGGATTATTTTTACAAATTTTGGGGTTGAGAAATTTTTTTGAAAGCTTCCTTCAATGGCTACCAAAACTTGGAGGAGAAGGAGAGATTTTTTGGATAAATTCAACATTAAATACGTACTTATCCAATGGGTGACTCATGGTAACCCATTAGGCTACCATGTGGCATGATGTGATTGGGCCACCTTTCATGGCTTGGTGGCCCAATAAAAAGCTAATGGGTGTCCACTTGGTGGGACCCAAAAATTTACACTGTGTAATTTTTTTACTGCATAGTATTTTTCTTATACTGCCGTGGTAAAATAAGTGCAAAAACATATTCCTAGACTGTGTAAAATATTTCACTTGCCTCTGGTTAATTTTTGGAGGTCGAACATAACATTTCTTATTCCTCCACATTCTCTAAGCAGTATTATTCCTATACTGTTTTAACTTAAGCAGCCTAATTTTTGTACCGCGTGACCTTAAACAGTCTAATTCTTACACTATGTTATTTTAATACCATATAATTTCTTGTATTATTATACAGTATTTTTCCTTAACTTAATGCATTTTTAATGCATTAGAAATCTCGGGTGTTACAATCTAGCCTCCTTAAAATTTTTGTCCTCGAAAATTAGCACATTTAGGTAGTTCGTCTTCCTTATTCTCTTTTTCATTCTTAACATGCTTCCTTAATCACTACTTTCTCACAAAAACTAAGCCTTCATCTTAGAACTTCTATAATTTTTATCATATTACTGACATATTTCTTTAAATTGTACACCACACTTCTGTTGTGTAACTCTGATCTTTCAACATTTCAGCATAGTTTCCATTCATTTAAGGGTTTAACATTCTACCATTGAACGCTATTCTTGAAAATAGGGTTTATTTTCATTCTAATCTCATCATTTCTATCTAAAGATTAGGGTCATCTGACCATAAAATCCATAATTTTTGATTCTATATCTATTCTAGAATGACATTTTGCCGTAATTTTTCTCATAACATATAAATTTCCAGCTTTCATCCTCCCATCTGCGAGGTTTTCACTGACATACTTAACATCATCGTCCTATAACATCATCGTCCTAATTGTGTTTCCCATGGAGACAGTTAAGAGCTTATTCGCATATCTCAGCTCAGCTAAGGAGTGCTTAAGCTCGAAAAAATCACATAATTAGTCATCTAACGTCTAGTTGCTCTCAGGCACTCTCATTCCATAAAGCACTAAAAATCACTTTAGACCTTCATTATTTCGTTATCTTGATCCACTTTTTCTCGTTATACGTGTAGCCAAAACAAAATAACTCCAATAGAGTAATATTTGCTCCTACGGAGACACCATTGTACGCCTAAACATCATAACGTGTCACAAGCTCATCTTCTTGATTTTGAGCCTTCAGCCATTTGTTGATCATCATTGACCACGTTTTGTCATCGTTGACTTGACATCGCTAATAGATGATGACTACTGTCGACTTGTGAGGACATTCTAGCATATATCATCACGTTCATCCTTTAACCCTTACCTTCTCGTTGCTCATCTGGGTGTGCCGATATCAAAGGCTATGCCCAACAATAACACATATTCGTTAAATTCTAACCTTTCTTCCTACTTAACTTAACTTACTTACTTGAGCTATGGTGTACCGGACATATGGCAGCGCGAGATGGGATGGCAGGATACGGCTCTGATAACACCTGTGATGACCCACTTTTTCAGGTAGTCACTTTACTTACTTAAACGTCATTACTTAAACAATAATCTTACTTACTTAGTAAGAAAAATTCTGAAATAATTTTTTTTTCTAAATATATTTTTTAAACGTACTTAAAAACTGTTGCGACATCTATCACCATTCATGTCGAGACTTCGCTCAACACTTGATTTTAAAACCATTTCAAATCGTTTCTTACAACTTAATAAGAAACATTTACTAAAACATCGCTTAAAACTTAACTTTACAATTATATTAAACAGTTCATAAACCGTATCTTAAACTTGGAAACATTTCTTTAAACTTTGCTTTTTCTAAAAACTTTGAAAACACTATATTACATAGTGAAAAATATTTCTTTTAAACAACAGAAACCTTATTGTAGTGGTATCAATACCCAAATCCTCGCATCCGTCTTTCGCAGCACCCAGCTCTTCTAATGGGTCCTACTGATTGCCCATAAAACTACCTACAGCATGAAAAAACTTTTTATGAGCTTTCGCTCAGTAAGTTCAAACAAAATCTCACAAAACATTTAAACATGCTTTAAAAACCTTTCTAGAACGTTTCCTATAAACGTTTTCCTAAAGAAATTGCTATAACATTTTTCATAAACGCTTTTCACAAAATATCCAAATAAAACAATCCTTAGATTGCTCTTCATAACGTCATTTATGTTTTCATAAACATTTAATATAAAATTTTCATAGCATATAAATGTTTCACAATAAACAAATCAAATACAATCACAATGCATGTTTTCATTTATGCTCAATTATGAACTTTCGATTATGAGCATCTTATGACCATTCTTTTTTACTTTGACTTTCTATCCTTGTTCCTTATATTTTCTTATCTTACACTTTAACTTTCCTTATCTGACTTTAACTTTCCACCTTTTGTTCCTTAACTTTCCTTATCTTATAACTTTAGTGTTTGTATCAACATCTTTAATCATGAGATCATAAACATGATGCTTCCCTTGTGGAAGACTTAAGACCATCGAACTTCGAGGACGTGTACCTCACATCTGAGAGGTCAAACTTTAACTATACTTTCATTACCTCACAACGAGGAGGCTGGTACGACACTTTCTTTTCAACTTTACGTTACCTTCTTATTAACCTTAGTGAGCAAATCAAATGCAACCACATCATATGCAAATACACTTGCAAATCATTGCTTGTACTATAAAATCTATTGCATAACAAATGCAACTTAAAATGCAAACACATTTTGATAATCATAATTTGTACTCTAAAACTTATTGCATAGCAAATGCAATTTATTGCATAACAAATGCATCATATCACGCAATCACATTTTGCAAATTATAACTTTTATTCTGAAACTTATTACATAACAAATGCAACTTATTGCATATCAAATGCATCATATAACGCAATCACATTTCGCGAATCATAACTTTTATTATGAAACTTATTGCATATCAAATGCATCATATAACGCAATCACATTTTACGAATCATAACTTTTATTCTGAAACTTATTGCATAGCAAATGCAACTTATATCGCAATCACATATTGCAAATCATAATTCTTCTTCTGAAACATATTGCATCCAAATGCAACATATATCGCAATCACATATTGCAAATTTATAACTTTTATCCTAAAACATATTGCATACAAATGCAATATATATCGCAATCACATATTGCATATCATAACTTTTATACTAAAACATATTGCATACAAATGCAATGTATATCGCAATCGCATATTGCATATCATAACTTTTATTCTAAAACATATTGCATACAAATGCAATATATATCGTAATCACATATTGCATATTTTAACTTTTATCCTAAAACGTATTGCATACAAATGCAATATATTATGCAATCACATGTTGCATATCATAACTTTTATGCTGAATTATATTGCATACGATTGCAACATATTACATAACAATGCTTCACAAAACTTATAACTTACATTATAACGCATTATGCATTGTCGAAATGCAAGATTTATACTAATCCTATTTCGTATTTAGGTTGCACATCTGCATCTAGATCATAATTTGGTACATAAAAACTGGCTAGTAAGTTCATCTTTTTATTGTTCAGTCTATAGGCCTTTTATCATCTAGTCGTTCTAGACTAGTGATAATGTTGATTTAAAACATGTTTACGTACTTGTCTGAAAACTTCTAAGGGTCATAACAGAGCTTAACTTTTTATATCTCTCTTGAACATGTCTAACCTTTTCTTGGGGTGCAGAAAAAGGAAAAACTAGCTCTTGTCTTTCTTTTTCTTTTTCTTTTCCTTTTTTTTTTGTATATTCGTAGAGTCGCTCTCTTGGCTCTGCTCTTGTAACCTCTTTGTCAGTCACGAGAAATTTTTTAAATTCTACTTCATTATCTAAATCATTCTCACGATTTCTAATCGAACCTAGGGTGTCTTATAATAATTTTTCTAGTTTCCTATAGGCAAATTGAAGATTATATCCTTAATGGATTTCTTATAGACTTTATTGTGCATATTCATTATGCACTACATGGTATTGTACTTATATACTATATCTTATTACATTATAGATAACAAGCATCAATCATAACATTCATATCCATATTATTCGCTCATATAAGTATTATACTTACATATCATATTCATAAACATATCATACATATACTTGCCATTCATATCATACTTCCACATTTCATGCTTTCATATATTACTCATACTCATGTTGTTCATATCATACTTTCACATTTCATGCTTTCACATATTATTCATACTCATGTCATTCATATCATACTTCCACATTTCATGCTTTCATATATTACTCATACTCATGTCGTTCATATCATACTTTCACATTTCATGCTTTCACATATTATTCATACTCATGTCGTTCATATCATACATCCATTTGTCATTCATACTTTCATATCGTGGAGTTGCTATACATTTTTCTTCTTTGAATTGCAACTATTTCATATTATATCCACATAATACTTTAAGTCATGTCATATTTATAATACACACACCAATCATAGTTCATAACATTCATGCATATCAATATGCAAATAGGCTTCAAACATAAGGGTTGCAAATTCATTGCAAATCTTATTTTATACTTTAGAGCTTTTTTTTGCATAATAAATGCAAATATACTTTAAAAACAACTTGCATAACCATTGCAAACTCATTTACAAATGCATATGAATGCATTAAAAACTATTTACTTCATGCTGTAGATGAAATCTGAACATACCCGGACTATGCCCTAGTGTTCTCTATTTCATTCCTTTCTCGTTCCTTTTCCTTCCATTGGTCGGCTTCTATGTCCTGATTATACGACAGCCGACTCATTAATTAACTTTCTTTTTATCAATCCACTTGATTGATAATAAAACGTAAACATTAACTATTCATTCCTTTTTCATAACTTGGTATACTATCGGTCTACCGTTCTCTTTACTCAACCTTATAAACCATTAGTTTACCTTTCCTTCAATTAGCCTTGTAACTCACCGGGGTTACTTTTCCTTTACTTAAACATCCCTTATTAAATCTCTAGTCACACCTGACGGTTACATTACTTTACATATTATGGAAAAATCCCCACTAAGGAGCGTTTCCTGACATCAGGCGTTCGAGTCCGTTTTGGCTACTTTCGTAAAATGACCATTTTGCCCTTAACTTTTTTTCTTTCATTCATTCATTGACTGAACTTTAAATCCTTAAAATTTAGCATCTACAATACTTATTGCCTATAGCAGTATAGAAAACAACGTTCTCTAGTGAAAACTCATTTTTTACACAATTTATAGTTTTGGCCCCAATACATAAATATTTGCATTTTTGCCCGAGAACAAAAAATAATATTTTTACACCATTAGTCCTCATTTTTCATGAGGAACATTTTTTCTCAAAGTACCATATTCAAAATCCTTTGAGAAAACAACATAGTTGCCCTTTTAAAAATTTTTCAATTTTAACAAATTCTTATAAAATTCAAATCTCACAAACGGTAGAGATTCTTGACGAACTATTCACAATACCTAACAGTTTCATCGAGATCTACAACTTTTATGTTTTAACTTTTATGAAAATCTCACTGTACAGGGATCTTTTTGGCCATTTTTCAATTCTGTCGGGAAAGAACTTTTTCTTTCAATTTAGTCCCTATGGCATTTTTACAAAAATCCATTTCAAAATTACAATTCTACCCCTGCAGAAACCATTTCATGCCTTAATCAAAACATTCTCATGCTCAAACATCACTTTTGCAAAGTCTAACATCAAAATTACAAAAATAATACTTTTTGCAAAAATTACTCGTTTGCACTATAAACCAAAATTTCACAACTTAAACATGCCATACTTCACAAATGCATGATCGTGCATCAAATACATGCTCAAGAACCCACATAGGTTCAAAGTAATAAAAATCAAGATAAAGTTTACTAAATTTCAAAACTTTAAAATCCAAAACTTACCAAAATAACACCCTTTTTGGTTTTAAGCCTTCAAAATCCCTTTGAACTCCCTCCTAAGCTTCCTTTCCATACAAAAATACCATGGATTAATTTTCTTTCTTAACCCATGAAAAATCCTTTGAAAACTCATCAAAAAATTTAGGATTTACCTTAAAACTTGTGGAAAATCCTTGTACTTGCTTGTAAAACTTGTTTGGGGTTGAGAAATTTTTTGAAAGCTTCCATCAATGGCTGTCAAAACTTGGAGGAGAAGGAGAGATTTTTTGGCTAAATTCAACATTAAATGCATACTTATCCATTAGGCTACCATGTGGCATGATGTGATTGGGCCACCTTTCATGGCTTAGTGGCCCAATAAAAAGCTAATGGGTGTCCACTTGGTGGGACCCAAAAATTTACACTGTGTAATTTTTTTACCGCACAATATTTTTCTTATACTGCCGTGGTAAAATCAGTGCAAAAACATATTCCTAGACTGTGTAAAATATTTTACTTGCCTCTGGTTAATTTTTGGAGGTCGAACATAACATTTCTTATTCCTCCACATTCTCTAAGCAGTATTATTCTTATGCTGTTTTAACTTAAATAGCCCAATTTTTGTACTACGTGACCTTAAATAGTCTAATTCTTACACTGAATTATTTTAATACCATATAATTTCTTGTATTATTATACAGTATTTTTCCTTAACTTAATGCATTTTTAATGCATTAGAAATCTCAGGTGTTACACCCTGATCAACAGTTCGAACACCTGTAACTGTTTCATCTGTTCTATTAGGGTCATATTGCGTCTATTACATAAATTAAAGGTTGCTCTAAACAGAATAAATTCCTTAGACAGAGTCTCAAAGACCATAGTCATCTAAGTTTCAACATCGATGTCAGCTCCATTGGTTTGAGCCTCAGCGAGGTAACCCTTGACCAACATCATGTGCTCCTTTACAGATGTCCTCGGCCTCTGTCTACAGTTTAAGAGTTTTCGAAGCGCCCCTTGCCGCTTTGTTATGGCTTGGCCTCCAAACATATCCTCAAGATTATCCAAGATCTGTTTTGCAGTCTCATAATCTTGATGTTGAGCCTGTAGCACGTTGTTCATGCTAGCCATAACATAACAGCGGGCCTGATCATTAGCATCTTTCCAACGATTATACGCTTGGAATTACTCATTACTTGAGTCTCCCGTTGGCTCGGGAGGACAAGGGGTTGTCAGTACATATTTCAGTTTCTCAAAGGACAGGACGATATCTAGGTTCCGTTTCTAATCGTTATAGTTCTCACCGGTTTATAGGTTCTTATCAAGTATCGATGATAAAGCATTTTTAGACATTTTTAATCTACAATAAAAAATCATATACCAAACATAAGCAAACATATAATAATAATTTAGTAAGATAACACAATCATGTAAAAATCATACAAATGTGTTTATGTGTCAAAACCTTGAAAATATCACAACCTTACAATGATATTTCCCAACTCAGAATTCAACAAGCTCCTAGGGGAGTCATGCCAAATTCAATCAGGAACACAGATCCCCTCCTAATTAATATATGCCATCTAGGACCCGTATGATCCAGCATATATTAATAATCATTTCTTTGGCCATTAATTTTATTAACAGAGCTCCTAGGGGAGGTTAATAATAAAATTAATGTGAGTGTATAACCATCGTTTCAATATTTTATCCATGATTTATAATCACCACCTAGGGTTGTGCAACTATATATCATGCTAAAATACCTTATCCTCTTAGAGATCCAAACTAGTACATGATAAAAATCCCTTCTTAGGGGTCGGGATCACCATGTTCTGCCATGGACCAACGATGGAGGCCTTAGGTCCTCTCTTCGAAAACCTTCTCCCACTCAATCTTTTGAAATCAAGGTTTTATTTTAAGAATATGCATGAACAATTTTAATATAAGTAGCACTCCATATTCTATATGTCATGTTATCAATATACATGGCTTATCATATTATAATGTAGACAAGCAAATCAATCAAGCAATGCTACAAGAAAAATAATAATAATAACCGTAATATTATGGCTCCACCCTAGAGAATAGAAAACTAAGCTTACAAGAGAATAATCGAGACATATTATCGATTCTTTATCCTTGAATCCTAAAGCTATATCCTCCTTCATGTAATTCCATCTTCAAGCCTTCAATCCCGTATGAATTGAACACTTCATATGTTTGGTCATATCCAAATTTAATGTTTCTCAGAATTGTCCCAAAAAAAAATTAAAACTGTATTAAAAAAACTACACCTTTTTTGAAAATTTTTCAGCTCTCGGTCGACGGGCCGTTCTGTGTGATCAGCCTGCCAGTCATGCTCCATCAGCCTGTCGATCAGGAAGATTGGCTTGTCGACTCATGAAAGTTCAGCATGCCGGCAGAGCCAGCCGATTTCTACCCCACTGATGGCCTGCCGAACCACACGTTCGACCTGCCGATCTGTGACCATCGGCCTGCTAAACTGTGATGTTCGAAATGCTGACCGAGCAGAAATCTCCATTCCAGAAAATACAATTTTTTAAAGCAATTTATCAATTTTATTTTCAACAATGCAAAAACATAAAATTAGAGATTCAAGAAATACCTAAGAGTATCATCATCAATCTTCTAGATTCGTCTTCTCTGAACAGTTATTTAATTACAAAATTTTTACAAATTTAAAATAAATAATAATTTTTAGATGGAGATGATAGTCCGCCATCTAATTACATGAAAAACTTAGATACACATTCTAACCTCTAAGGAACCATAACCGGTATAAATTAATTAATTAGTAAATAATTAAACAACGATTTAATCCACCATAATTAATTAATAAACATTAACTACATAATCCATGACAACATATATAATTTATAGAAACCTAGAGTGCCAACTCTCTATTAAAATTCAAATCAAGCATAAGAGAGATTAAGATCACAAAATTTATGAATATAACATATCACAAACTCGTAAACTTATGTAAAAACATGGCTCTGATACCAATTGTTGGAAAAATAGTAGGCAACCGAATTTAATTTTTTTTTTCATTAAAGTAACTTTCAAAACACAAGTTTGACATGCTATATGCATAAATTAACCAGATCTTACTAACATTTGTATGCTGAAGAACCTTCGCAATATGTGAAGAGAAATAACGTTTTAGAAGAGCCTCAACCAACTGGTCTTCTTCACTATTCTCTATCCACGACCAGAGTGAGCGTGGGCTCACACGTACAGCTCTTCCACTGGTGACTCTCCTTCCAACCAATCGAGAGAACCCAAAGTAAGTGTTCATGATCTGTGAACAAAAGCTCTAAAGGAGTTTTTAGATTCTCACTTAGCAGAGTATTACTCTTAATCTCTCTATTGATTTGAGTAACTTGTGAGAATCACTCCCTATTTATAGAGGTTAGTCCTAGGGTCAGTCCTAATCAGATTAGGTCTCAAAATTCAGATCAATATCTGATAAGATTCGCGTGAAAACGCGTAATCTTATCCTTTGCTGATCGACAAGCCGAACCACCTGATCAGTAGGCCAAACAGGCGCCATCGACAGGCCGAACACGTCCATCGGCAAGCCAAACTACCGAATAAAAAATCTCGCGAATCTTTTATTTTCCACCTGAGATTCTATAAGATAAAGTGTTAGTTTAATTCAAATAACCTAATAGAGAAGTTATCTGATCCAAACAACTTTATCTAGATAATCTCTAAGAAAATAAATCAATTCTCAATAATTCTACAAGTTTATCTTGATCTAATTTATCCAAAATTAAATCAACCGATAAACAGATAAGAATTATCTGATTCCAATAATTCAACAAGTTTATCTTGAATCAATTTTATCATAAAATTAATTCAACCGATAAACAGACATGAATTATTTAATTCTTCTAAATTTTAATCAATCTGATAAATCCGACATAAGTCACCAATTATTGGAAAAGCACGCCGTGTCGTTACAGGATGTTGTGAGCTAGCAAAGGGGACCAAATAGACCTATATAGTTCAAGCTCCTGATAATTATGAAACCCAATATCCCAGATATACATTTCATAATTATCAACTCCAACGCTACTCCACTAAAAGCTTGGAGCTGCACTCTCAAACTACATAGAATTACGAAGCTCGTATAGCTGAGTCTCCATGACATATCTTAGTGTATCGTGTCCCCATATGATAATCCATAATCGGCTTAAGGTCAAGTTCTGTCTTACCTTCCCGATTATTTTTATCTTATGTTCCATTATCTCACCATAAGAAAACTTACCATCCAAAGACAGTATACCATTCAGTTACACCTATGTATCCAAATGGTTGAGCGCTCTAATTTTTCAATTACAGGATAATGCATATAAGAGAATATCATTACTCTTAAAAAGGAGCTATGGATTCCATATCTATGAATAATAAGTCTACACTATCAAGAGTCATGCCTCCAACCTACCGGCATGGATACCACTATTAAGATGTGGGTGTCACCCTTTGGTACATCAAAAGACACAAGTCAAGACAATGAGCCCACTATTCATCTTAGGATTAAGATACAACACAAATGATTGTCTAAAGTGAATCGATTTGACGAGACAGAATTGTTAATCCAAATCAATTCACTTTATGTCCTGATCCAACACATCGTCACGTATGACAACGTGCCAATGTTTCTATTCACGGAGTCCACCTTCGATGGTCAAGACAAACCATCTTCCAAAAGGGATATAGACTACATAACAATCTTTGCATGAATAAAGCACCCAACTTTATTCCCTCGATTGCAGATCGTATGATTTACACCATCACCTTAAGAATCGTGTCTTCTGCATAATCCGTCCATCATATGCCCAATTCTTAAGGTTTAGACCGATAGTCTCATATTATGGTTTGCTTAACATACATTCAACAAATATGAACGTAAAGAGGACAAGATTTGGTATATAAATAATGAATAAATTCTTTATTGATAAAAAGGTTTCCAAAAACTTATTACATTTTTACTCCTTAGGGCATACATATCTAACGGGTTTCCACGTCATTGAATTCCAGTGCGCTAGAGGAAAATTTTGCTTTCTCTTCACGTGTGGAGCACGTGATATTAAAAAATCTAATTCTCTTCGATGTGAACAGAGCCATGTAGAGAGGATTAAGGAGGACATGATTAAGGAGTTTTCATCCCTTGAAAAAACAAGTGAGCCTGTCGAAGTTTCTTCTGAGACCCTGCTAATTTTGTCGGCTTCTTAAGAGGAGGGCACTGCTAGTAACAGAACATGGTAGAGGTACATTAAAAGATCATCTCGCAAGTTCAATAACAGTGTTGAGGGTGTTATGAGCACGGGGGAGTCTCAATCTAATCTTGCTAAATGTAAACTGGGGAAGATGAAGTTGATTGTTCCAATGATTTGAAGCGTGTGGTTTTGAAAGATATTTATAACTCATTGGCAACCTCTGCTGGGATCAATAAGTCTCATAGTTTGGAAGGCTCGTGGTTTACAAAATCCGCAAGCATTCAATAAACTCCTACTCATGGTTTAGAGCTTTTCCTTGTGTTTGGTCTTCATTTTTAAGACTAAATTGTGTGGTAAGATGGCAAGTTTGGTTAAGAATGGTTTGGGTTTCAAAGGTGGTGTGCATGTGAATTGCATAGGAAGGAGTGGCAGGCTCATCTCTTGTGGCAAAAAAAATTGGGATGTGACAATCAAAAGTATGTCCCAATATCATACTGACTCTTTTATCATTGATCTAGATAGGAAAGAATGGAGATTTAAGGGATTTAATGGTCATCCTGAAAGGGCCTAATGCCATCATTCATGGGAGTTACTTTGTCAACTACGTGGTATGTAGACCTTGCCTTGGCTAGTGGATGTGGATATTAATGAAGTTCTTATCCTTCGGAGTAGAAAGGAGGTCGAGAGAGAGAAGATAGTAGTATGTGGGCGTTTCATGAAATAGTGGAGGAATGTGAGTTTGTAGATTTGTGCTTTTAAGGTGCACCATTTACTTGGATTAACCAGCGGGATTCGCTTCATAATATATAGAAAAGATTGCAAGCTCCTTTAGAGTAGAAGTCTATTTACAAGGATATACAAGAGCTTCATCGGGATTTCTTTGGCTTGGATCATAGAGTGGTTCAACTTGTATTCTCTTTCGAGCAAGATTTACCTAGTGATGCAAACCAAGGAGGTAGGAAATTCATTTTTGAACCATTGTGGCAAACTAAAGAAGATTATAAGGAGATTGCTTTGAGCGTGGTCTAGAGGATGTATTAATGGTAGTGGGAGTGAGCTTCTAGCTACTCTTGATTGATGTGCTAGTGATCTAAAAAGATACAGTGATGAGACATTTGGTACCATTGCAAAGAGAGTTTCTTCTCTCCAAAAAGAAATTACCGAGCTGAACTATTTACCTTGGTCTCTTGGTATGAAAACCTGATTTAGGAAGTAGGAAGGTGAACTAAATCATCTTTTGGCCTTGGAAGATGTAAAGGATGAAATTCAAAGAAAGCATTATTATCTTTAGCAAAACGTGAGACACTTATAATATTTTTGGTAATTTGTGGAACATGTAATACTTTGTTCAGATGAAAGGATTTTGAGAGAGAGGTGAAACTAGTTTTACCAATATGTTTGATGTTTATACTTGTTCCATTTCTCATGTGTAGATTGCTCGAACCACCATATTCTAAAGCAATGCTCAAGTTGGATAGATCATTGGTCACATGGTTGGTGGCGCCTGTGTCTAGGGTGTTAGAAAAATAGTATACAGTGGAATTTTAAAAATTTTATATCAGAGTATTTTCTAAAACATAAGTTTGACATGCTATATGCATAAATTAACCAGATCTTACTAACCTTTGTGTGCCCAAAAGCTCCTGCAATCAGTGAAGAGAAGTAACGTTCCATAAGAGCCTCAACCAACTGGTCTTCGTTGCTATTCTCTGTCTACGATCGGAGTGAGTGTGGGCCCACACGTACAGCTCTTCCACCAAGTGACTCTCCTTCGAACCAATTGAGAGAACCCAAAGCAAGTGTTCGTGATTTATGAACAAGAGCTTTTAGGGAGTTTTTAGATTCTCACTAGCAGAGTATCACTCTTAATCTCACAATTGATCTAAATAACTTATGTAACTTACTCCCTATTTATAGAGGTTGGGTCCAGGTCAGTCTTTATCAGATTAGGTCTCAAAATTTGAATCAGAATCAAATTCGGATCAATATCTAACCAGATCCGCGTAAAAATGGATGAACTTATCTTTCGCTCATCAGTAGACCGATCAGGATGATTGGCAGGCCGAACAGGCCCCATCGATAGGCCAAACTTGAGGATCAACACGTTAAACTGCCGATTAATATCTCAGTGAATCTTTTATTTTCCACTCAAGATTCTATAGGATAAAGTCTCAGTTTTAATTCAAATAACCCAATAGAAAAGTTATCTAATTAAACAACTTTATCTAGATAATCTTTAGGAAAATAAATGAATTTCTAATAATTCTACAAGTTTATCTTGATTTAATTTATTTAAAATTAAATCAACCGATAAACAGACAAGAATTATCCGATCCTAATAATTCAACAAGTTTATCTTGAATTGATTTTATCACAAAATTAATTCAACCGATAAACTAGCATGAATTATCTAATTCTTTCAAATTTTAACTAATGTAATAAATCTGACATAAGTCATCAATTATTGGAAAAGCACGCCGTATTGTTACAGGATGTTGTGAGCTAGCAAAGGGGACCAAATAGACCTATATAGTTCAAGCTCCCGATAATTACAAAACCCAATATCCCATATATACATTTCATAATTATCAACTCCAACGTTACTCCACTAAAAGCTTAGAGCTACACTATCGAACTACATAGAATTACAATGCTCGTACAGCTAAGTCTCCATGACATATCATAGTGCATCGTATCCCTATATGATAATCCATAATCGGCTTAAGGACAAGTTCTGCCTTACCTTCCTGATTATTTTTATCATACGTTTCATTATCTTACCATCGAAAAACTTACCATCCAAAGACAGTATATCATTTGGTTACACTTATGTATCTAAATGGTTGAACGCTCCAGTTTTCAAATTACAAGATAACGTATATAAGAGGATATCACTACTCCTAAAGAGAAGCTATGGATTCCATATTTATGAATAACAGGTCTACGCTATCAAGAGTCATACTTCCAACATACCGGCATGCATACCACTATTAAGATTAGGTGTCACCCTTTGGTACATCAAAAGACACAAGTCAAGATAACGGGCCTACTATTCATCTCAGGATTAAGATACAATACAAATGATTGTCTAAAGTGAATAGATTTGCCGAGACAAAATTATTAATCCAAATCAATTCACTTTATGTCCCGATCCAACAAATCGTCACCTATGACAATGAGCCAATGTTTCCATTCACGGAGTCCACTTCGATGGTCAAGATAAACCATCTCCCAATAGGGATATAGACAACATAACAATCTCTACATAAATGAAGCACCCAACTTTATTCCCTCGATTGCGGATCTTATAATGTAGGCCATCACTTTAAGAATCGTGTCTTTCGCATAATCTATCCATCATATGCCCAATTCTTAAAGGTTTAGACTGACAGTCTCAGACTATTATTTGCTTAACATATATTCAACAAATATGAATGTAAAGTGGACAAGATTTGGTATATTAACAATGAATAAATTCTTTATTGATAAAAATGTCTCCAAAAACTTATTACATTTTTACTCTTTATGGCATACGTGTCCAACATAGGGAACCAACAACTATCAGAGGTGTTGTCAAGAGTGGTCAACAGGGCAGACATGGTGGAGTTCCCACTAGGAGAGGAGTGCGTAGAACCTTGAGTTGAGGATTATAAGCCAGTGAAGTTGGGGTCAAAACGATAGTAGCACTTTTGCATTGTGTGTCCCATTTTTCTACAAAGTTGACACTGAGGTCGACCGCCATTATTCTAGGAATGTCCTCCTCGAGCTCCTCTTCCTCTTCCATGAACATTGTTGCCATAGTTTGGAATATGTTGATTCTGATGATGTGAGAAACGTTAATTGCCTGGTTTCTTACTTTGGCCTTGTGTCACCAGATTAACTGAGGCTTGAGATCCATCAACATTTTGTTCCAGACGATTTTCATGGGCCAACAAGAGAGTAGTCACATCAGTCAAAGTGTAGGAGTCTATTTTGGAGGTCACAGTAACGACTACAGAGTCATACTCACTCCCAAGACCAGCAAGAATATAGAGGATTTTATCTTCATCAGAGAGTGAGTGTCCAACTGAGGCTAGCATGTCAGCCAAAGTTTTCATCTTGACCAAGTATTAGCTCATGGTAAGGCCAGTTTTTTGAGACTTTGCAACAACAGTTTAAACTGCATAATTCTAGCTCTAGAACGAGCACCAAAAAGTTTTGAAGAGCTTCCCAAATGTCATTTGAGGTGTGGCATCCAACCATTTGAGCCAATATGCTAGGGTCCATTGAAGCTAGTAATTAGGAGACAAGTAGTTGATCCTGACGACACCAAGCTACATACTCAGGATTGACTGAGCCAGGACAACCATTCACAAAGGGTGGCATTTCAGCTGGGCAAGTGTTTATTCCTAAGAGGAAGCTTTCCAGACCAAAGCCACGAACGGAGGCTAGGATTTGGTGTTCCCATAGAAGAAAGTTGGTTTCATCTAACTTGACAGTGATTGGTTGAGAAGAGGAGCTAAAGAACTGGACAACAACATTTTGTTGGCTGGGTTGGATTGCAGGATTTTAGGTGGTCTCGTAGGTTGAATTTGTTTGTGAGGAAGGTGAGTTATTGGAAGCCATTTTGGGCTGCAAAGCAGCGGCTCTGATACTAAGAAAACAATTGCAGGAAGTGGAACTTGAGATTGAGTGATAAAAATGGCTTATTAGCTCCTTCAATATTATTGAGTATTTATAAGCATACAGAGAGGTACTAGAGACTGAGAGACCTAAAATATGCAGAGGTAGTGGCCTCCTTGAAGTGTATAGCCACTACTCTCCAAAACAAGGCCACTACTCTTCATTACCGGCAGGCATAGAATGTACACAAGGACAGGGGTAAGAAAACAAACAAAATCAGAGGGAACTAGCTGGTAATATCCTTTTGGACTGAGGTGATGAATTCTTCCTTCAATCTTGCTTAGACGATGACGTTTTATCCTTTACAAAAGAATATTATTAGACACAACACTTGAGGTCGGATTGGTTGAAGAGGGTGATAAAATCTCAAAAGGCTTCACAAAGGAGGTACAAAAGTTTGATTTAGGGTATTAAGATGGATGGAGGGGCGTGGATTACAAAAATAGAGGGCGTGGTAACTATACTTGAGAATTATTTTAATGATATCTATTCGATTACGTTACTAACGGAGGATGACATGGAAGAGGTCTTAGATGCTATGGAGTAGAGGGTTTCTTGAAAGGTGGCGGCCGTTTACAGATGAAGAAGTCTAATAGCTGCTGTATAGCATGAGTCTGTGGAAGTCTCCTAGTCCAGATGGCTTTCATGCGAGATCTTATCAAGATAATGGGGGACTAGTCGGGGCGGATGTCACTAATGTTTTCCTGCGGGTGCTTAATGGTCATCAGTCAGTGTGTATGTTAAACACGACGTATATTGTTCTTGTTCCAAAGATCAAGAATCTTAAAAAGGTATCTGATTTTCGTCACATTAGGCTTTGTAATGTGTCTACAAAATTATTATCAAGGCATGGGTTGATCGGTTAAAGGACTATTTACCGGATATTATGTCTCTGAACAAAGTGTATTTGTCCTAGGTCTGTTAATAACAAATAACGTTATTGTTGCTTTCGAAATTATACATACTATCTGTTGGAAAACAGGTGGTCATAATGGTTTTATGGCTTTGAAACTGGATATGAGTAAGGCCTATGACAGAGTTGGGTAGCCTTTTCTCCATGCAATTATGGGTGGTCCAGGATTTCTGCAGAAATTGATCAATGATGTATTGGATTGTGTGTCAACAACCCGCATGTCTTTTCTTTTAAATGGGTGTCTCACGGGGAGTGTTGTTCTCTTTGGAGGGCTCTGTCAAGGTTGCCATTTATCCCCGTACTTGTTTCTATTTTGTGCGAAGGGTTTCTCAGCTTTGATTCATAAGGCGGAATATGAACGGAGGATTGCAGGTATTTCCTGTGTGCAGGGAGCTCCAGCGATTAGCCATCTTGCCTTTGCAGAGGATAGCATCATTTTTAGCAGAGCTGAGGAGGGTAATTGTGTAGCTGTCAAGAGTAATTAACTTATAGAAATCTTCTATCAAATTTAACGTAAATTTAGTTGAGGATCATAAAGAGAAACTTATGGATACTTCAGTGTTGGATAGTGGTAAACTCACGATGTTTATTTGAGACTCCTTTCCTTTATGGGTCATTGTTAATGGAAGGTATTTGGGAGTATTAGGGAGAAAGTGTGGAAGAAGTTGCATATGTGGAAAGGAAAGCTGTATTTAGTGGGTGGTAGAGAAATATTGATAAAGGTGGTGGCCCAAGCTACATCTACTTATGCTATGAGGGTGTTTAAAATTCTTTCGACACTCTCTGAGGATCTTAAATCACTTGTTGCCCATTTTCGGTTGGGTGGAGGTATTGAGAATAGAAAAATGCACTCGTTGAGGTGGGAGAAGTTGTGCCGGTCAAAAGATGATGGGGGTACAGAATTTCAAGATATGGCGGGATTTAATAAAGCTTTGCTTACCCAACAAGTTTGGAGGTTACTTACCTTTCCCACTTCACTCATGGTAAGAGTGTTAAAGGCTAAATATTCCCCAAACTCTCATTTCATGGAGGCAAGTATGGGTAATAATCCATCTTATACGTGGCAGAGTATTTTGTGGGGCAAAATTTTGATTCAGTCAGTGGTGAGATGGAAAATTGGTAATAGTGAAAGGGTGAGGGTTTTCACGGACCCATCGATTCCGAGACCAACTTTGTTTAAACTAATTACTCATCCCCATGCTGGTATGGACGATGTAGGGGTAGCTGACCTTTTTTCACATTCCGGTTGGGATTAGCAAATCCTGAATAATTTTTTTAGCTAGTGGATAGGGATCTTATTTGGAGCATTCCTTTTAGTCGTAATGGGAAGGAAACTTGCAGGGTTTGGCATTTTGATAAGCACAATTGTTATTCAGTAAAATCAGGATATCATGTGGAGATGAATCACAAGAGAGAGGTGGGAGGTCAGGGGTGGTCTAGATTTTGTTTGGTGGAAAAAGTTATGGAATGTTAAAGGTTCTTAGCAAGATCAAGATTCACGTTTGGTGGGTCTTCTTTGACGCTATTCCATCTCGATTTCACTTGGGATGATGTGGTGTGAAGATTGTTCAAACTTGTCTAATGTGCCGAAAAAGAGGTTAAAACCACTAGTCGTGTTTTGGTCTTGTGCGAGTCCTCAAGAGGTGTGGTCTTCTTCTGTTCTCTGGCCGATTATTGTCAATTTAAATGTAGTCCATTAGATGAGCTGTGTATGTTTTTTTTTCCCAAGAAGTGTAGTGGTGAAGACGTGGTTATTTTTTGTGTGTTATTGTGGTCTACATGGAAAGCTAGGAATAAACTCGTCTTTGAAGGAAAGAAAACTTCTCCCACTGATGTTATTGCTAATGTTGGGAGATTTTTGGGAGAGTATCTCACATGCAATGGGATTGATAATAGACCTAGACAATGGGTAGTAGCAGTGAAGAAAAAAAGGCAACTGCTAATTCTAGGGTGGGTTAAACTAAATATGGATGCATCAGTCCATGAATCTTTAGATTATATTGGTGTTTTGGCTATGGCTAGAGATGAGTTCGGAGTGGTTTTGTGTGCTATGTATCGTCAAATTTCGGGAAAATTTTCACCCCATATTGGAGAGTGTTTGGCAGTCAGGGAAGGGGCTGCTTTTGCCTAGTGTTGTGGTTTTGGCAATTGGTGCTCTAAATGTTAACCGACTTATTCATTCAATTGCTTCCAGAGCTCCTGAAGTTAATATCATTGATGATATTTGGTTAATTATGTCATCTGCTAGAAGTGGCGATGTTTGCTATGTTTTTCGTTCTGCGGATAATGTAGCTCATTTCTTGGCTAGTTTAACTATTTCTCATTCTGATGGTTTTGTCTTATTTAATTATGTATCTAAGTCTATTGGTCCCCTTGTCAAAGAGAACATTGTCTCATTATGTGAATGAAATTGCCATTCGTTTTCAAAAAAAAGAAGCTTTTACAATATTGAAGTTAATTCACATATAATTAATATATTTAACACGTGAATAATTAGGTGTGTGTGGGAGAGGAAAAATGAGAATTAAAAGTTGTGTATATTTATTATTGAATGTTGTACTAAAGCTAATTAAAATGTGCAAAAAAATAAAGTTAATTAAAAATATATTTTCTCATGCTTGTAATAAAAATTTAATTTATCAATTCATAATCTTATTATCAATAATGGTAATTTTTTTTAGATGACCTAATCTAAACATTTAAAAGTCTACCAACTATGTTGATGTCACGCCCCAGAGTACGGGAGGTGACGTGGCGGATTATTTAAATTAATTAAAAGAAGAATCTAATTAAAATAAGAAGTTTAGGAGCTAAATTAAATATTAAAAAAAATATACGAGTTTCGAAACAGTCATTTTATAAAAGAATTCATTAAACGAATAATAAAACAATAGAAAGCCGCGAGTATGAGTCCCACAGACCCAAAAGTTGTATACACACATAGTACTGACAATATAATAATACAACTACAGTCCAAGCACAAAGAAAGTTAAAAACATTATATGCCTTGTTTAATTTATACAAACAATCTAATAAATCCTTCTACTGCTCCAGTGTTCAGTCCGTTGAATCCTCTCCGAACCTAAATGGGAAACCACCTAGAAGGAGGGGGAAATTTAAAACAAGGAAAATGTGAGCAAAAGGCTCAGTAGGACAATATTTTATCAAATTATTTAATTTAAAGAAAAATCTCATTATTGAAGGAATTATTTAAAAGAAACATTGAATTAATGAATAAATTTAAATAAAACCGTTTTTACCCAAGACAGTTTATTAGGTCGACCAGAATATCATTTTCTTTTCCTAGGCAAACCATAAGAATATCACTACCGTAGTGGCCCAGCTGGGTTTCGAGACCTGTCCCCAAGGTCGATCGCTACACGACCCGATCTCTGATATGGCATCATGCCTTTGTGTTTATTTTCATCATCATTCAAAACCCATTTACCGAGTATTGTCATTTACATTTATTATGAAGTTCATTTTAGTTCACGGTATATTAAAATATAACCGATAAAATCATTTTCAAACAACTGTTGAAAACATTTTTATAGAAATCCCTTTCAAAGCCAAATCATTTTGAAACTAGGCTATCAAAGAATGGGGTAGAAGTCCTACCTCGATACTCGTGCCGGTGCCCCACACCGTAATCTCGGCCCGTTATACGTTAGCTTCGCGGAACTACGAATGATCCTAGATACACACTAAGTCGATCAATATCTAGTTCGAGACATACTATGTTACTAAACCATTTCACGATGTCCTAGTATGCCATTTGTATTTTTAAAATCATTTTATAAGGTTGGAATCTAAATTGGGGTTCAAAACAATGAAAACGGGTGAAAAATCATAAAATTTCCTATGCCCGGCCAGCCTGCCAGACCCCCTGCTTCTGTCGGCCGAACTGTGTAGTTTGGCCTGCCGGAAACCAGGTCCGGTTGGCCAGACATTTCCAGGTTCGGCCTGCCGAACGGTGCAGTCCAGCCTGCCGATCCTTTGAATTTGGCCTGCCGATCCTTTGAATCTGGCCTGCCGAACTAGGAAAACCCAAAAATTCCAGCCACGAGTTTTCAATCTCCCAAAATCTAAATCTTGATTTTAACCTGTTTTTCTCAAATCTCAGGCATGGAAAACAATCATAGGTGATAGAAAAACATACTAGAACACTTTTGAATTCATTTAAACAAGATTCAAACACAAAAATCTCAAAAATCCAAAAATAGGGAAAAATGAAAAATCTTGAATCAAATCCGTTTTTCTTCAATCTAAGCTTAGATTTTAGTTGTTCTAAGTTCATTTAACTCAAATCAAAGGTTTTCTAAGCTCAAACGAACTTAAATCTCGAAAATGCACAAAATTGGAAATTTTGAAAAAAGTTTAAAAATTTCAAAACTAACCTCGAATCGAAGCTTTAAATCCACCTTTTTGGTTGCCAAATCTCGTCCCCGAGCTTCCTATTCGCTAACCCGAAGCTTAGACTCGAATTTGGCTTCAAAATCTCAATGAAAATTGAGAGAGAGATGAGGAATCGAGAGAGAACAGGAGAGAGAGAGAGGAGCCATAGGTGAGAGGAGGAGAGAGAGAGTGAAGAGAGAGGGAGAGGAGAGAGAATAAATAGAGAGAAATGGTGGGCGGTTTTACTGTGCAAAAACCATGTGCCACCCATGGTTTTACAAAACGGAATATTTTTAACATTTTACAAATTGTTGTATTTTAAAACTCAAAACATCATTTTAAAACAATAAGAAATCATTTGAACTTATCAAATTAACAAAACAACCTAAAATTCAAAATTTAACCAAATAATCAAATTAATGTTGAAACATTAATTATAGCACACTAATTCATCATTTTACATTACAATAACATTAAATAAATTTCGGGGCGTTACAGTTGATCTAGTTTTTAAGACTTTATTTTAATTCTTAAGGTGTATATATATAGATTAAATAGCATAAATCTAATAGATTAATACTCCAATATATGACGTCTTACATATGTTCTTCTAGGGAATTCAATGTTTTGTTTTTACTGTGAATGGAGATTGAAGTTGGCAAATAAATGTTAACTTTTATTGTGCAGTGGGATATTTTTTTTTTAAAAAGAACATTTTTTATTATCAATTTTGTTATCGTCATGTTTTTTCAAGGCTATGAAAAGCAGGATATTGAAGATGAAGAATTTTGTGACATTTTCATTAATAATCAGGAAAACTAGATGATTAGATATAATTGAAAAAAAATCTCAAATAGTAGTTACAACTTTTTTCATTAATACTCTTCAAAATTAGATGATTGAATATAATTGAAAAAAATCTCAAATAGTAGTTACAACTTTTCTTTTTCCTCCCTTTTTCTTTTCCTTTATCTTGTCTTTTTCCATCCTTTCTTTAAAATAAAATTTGGTAACTCCATTTTTTTCCTTCTCCATCTTCATTTTATCCTTCCATTAATGTATTACACTATATATCCCCATTCATAAAATTAGTAATCGTAAACCAGCATACATATATAGTATTATATAAAGGTGTCACGCCCTGGAGTACGGGAGGTGACGTGACAGTTTATTTAAATTAATTAAAAGAGAATTTAATTAAAAATCCAGAGTTTAAGGGGTTAAATCAAATATAAAATATGAAAATTTAAAGAAAAATCGTTCATGAAAAATTTATATAAATGAATAACCTAGCGAGTATGGGTCTCACAGACCCACAACTTGTGCACACACATGGTACTGGCAATATCATAAATACAATTACAATCCAGGTACAAATAAAGTTAAATCTTACATGCCTTGATTAAATGATACAAAATATAAATTAATTCTTCTATTGCTCCTGAGTTCGGTCCGAAGAATCGTCTCCAAACCTAAATGGAAATCCACCTAGAGGGGGAAATTTAAAACAAATAAAACGTGAGCGAAAGGCTCAGTAGGACTATGTTTTATAAAATAATTTAATTTAAAGAAACATTTCATTGTCAGGAGTACTCAAAAGAAATTTTAAATAAATAAATAAATAAATAGATAATTTGAGTATAACCGTCCTGACTCAGAACAGTCTACTCGCACAATCAGAAATACCATTTTTCTTTTCCTAGGCAAACCATGATATCACCACCGTAGTGGCCTAGTTGGGTTTCGGAACTGCCCCCAAGGTCGATCACTACACGACCCGATCTCTGATATGGCATCATGCCTATGTGTTTATTATCATTATCATTCAAAACCCAATTACCGAGTGTTGTCAAATACATTCATTATGAAATTCATTTCAGATCACGGTATATTAAAATATAACCGATAAATCCATTTTCAAACAACCGTTGAAAACATTTTAATAGAAATTCTTTTCAAAGCCAAATCATTTCAAAACCAGGCTACCAAAGAAATAGGATAGAAGTCCTACCTCAATACTCGTGCCGGTGCCCCACACCGTAATCCCGGTCCGCTATACGTTAGCTCCACGGAACCACGAACGATCCTAGATACAAACTAAGTCGATCAATATCTAGTTCTAGACATTCTATGTTTCTAAACCATTTCATGATGTCCTAGTGTGCCATTTGTACCTTTAAAATCATCCTATAAGGTTGGAATTTAAATCAGGGTTCAAAACAGTGAAAACGGGTACAAATCACAAAATTTCCCATGCCTCGGTCGGCCTGTCGGACTCCCTGCTTCGGCCGGCCGAACTACACAGTTCGGCCTGCCGGAAGCCGGGTCCGGTCGACCGGTCATTTCCCCAGGTTTGGCCTACCGGACGAAAGAACACCGGCCTGCCGATCCCTGTTCCGGCCTGCCGAACACGCACTTCGGCCTGCCGAACTAGAAAAACCCTGAAATTCCAGCCACGGGTTTAGATTTCCCCAAAACCCAAATCTTGATTCTAACCTGTTTTTCTCAAATCTCAGGCATGGAAAATATTCATAGATGATAGAAAAACATATTTAGACACTTTAAAACTCATTTAAACAAGATTCAAACACAAAAATCCTGAAAATTCAAAAATAGGAAAAATTGAGGAAAAATGAAAAATCTTGAATCCAATCTGTTTTTCTTCAATCTAAGCTTAGATTTTAGTTGTTCTAAGTTCATTTAACTCAAATCAAAGGTTTTCTAAGCTCAAACGAACTTAAATCTTGAAAATGCACAAAATTGAAAATTTTGGAAAAAGTTTAGAAAATTCAAAACTAACCTCGAATCGAAGCTTTAATCCGCGTTCTCGGTTGCTAAATCACGTCCCCGAGCTTCCTCCTTGCTAACCCGAAGCTTGGATTTGAATTTGATTTCAAAAATTTTGAAAGAATTTGAGAGAGAGAGAGGAAAACCGGGAGAGAGCAAGAGAGAGAGAATGAGTGAAGAGAGAGAGAGAGGTATGAGAGTGTCAGCAGAGAGGAGGAAGAGAGAGAATAAATAGAGAAAATAGGTGGGTGATTTTACTGTGCGAAAACCATGTGCCGCCCACAGTTTTGTGAAATGGAGTATTTTTAACATTTTACAAATTGTTGTGTTTTAAAACTCAAAACATCATTTTAAAACAATAAGGAATCATTTGAATGCATCAATTTAACAAAACGACCAAAATTCAAAATCCAACCAAATAATCTAATTAATGTTAAAACATTAATTATGGCACACTAATTCATCATTTATATTACATTAACATTAAATAAATTTCGGGGCGTTACAACTCTCCACCCCTAAAAGAAATTTCGCCCTCGAAATTTACAACTCATCTCAAAAACAAAACAAATGCGGATACAATTCCCGCATGCTCGACTCTAGTTCCCAAGTGGCTTCATCAACCCCATGGTGCTGCCACACAACTTTTACCAACGGTATCTCACGACGACACAAACTAATCACTCTTCGGTCGATAATCTAAATCATCACCTCTTCGTACGTCGTATCTTCCTGAACCTACACATCGCGAAACGAAACTATCTTACCTTGCTCAGGCGGACACTTCCTAAGCATCGATACATGAAACACATCGTGCACATGAGAAAGGTCGGGCGGAAGATCAAGCCTATAAGCGACCACGCCAACACGCTGAGTGATCTCGAACGGCCCAATATACCTCGGCGCGAGCTTCCCACTCACTCCGAACTGCATAGTTCCCTTACTAGGCGATACCCTCAAGAGAACGAAATCTCCAACCGCGAACTCTAAAGGTCTACGTCTCCTATCCGCGTAACTCTTCTGACGACTCTGAGCTGCCCTCAACCGATCTTGAATTACCGCGACTTTCTCGTTACTATCACAAATCTCATCCGGCCCAAGAATAACCCTATCTTCTGACTCGGCCTAACACATAGGTGACCGACACGGTCGCCCATACAGCACCTCAAATGGTGCCATATTGATACTCGCCTGATAGCTATTGTTGTACGCGAACTCTGCCAAATGCAAACATTGCTTCCAGTTCCCGTCGAAGTCCAACGCGCAGGCACGCAACATATCTTCGAGAATCTGAATAACCCGCTCAGACTGCCCATCAGTCTGAGGATGAAACGCCATACTGAAGTTCAAATCCGTACCTAAAGCCTCCTAAAAACTCCTCCAGTACTTAGCGTTAAACCTGGTATCTCGATCAGAGGTGATGGATAAAGGAACTCCATGCAACCTCACAATGTTCTGTATATACAAGTCCCCGAGAACCTTCCTAGAACACGTCGACCTAAACAGAATGAAATGCGCCGATTTCGTCAACCTGTCGACCACAACCCAAACTGCATCATGCCGCTGCTCTGTCCTCGGCAAACCTATGAGGAAATCCATCGTCACATGCTCCCATTTCCACCCTGGAATAGGAAGCGGCTGAAGCTGACCTGCAGGCTTCTGATGCTCGGCTTTCACCTGAAGACACGTCGAACACTTGGCCACGTACTCTCAAACATCTTTCTTCATGCCTCTCCACCAATACTGCCTCTTCAAATCATGATACATCTTGGTGCTCCCGGGATGAATAGCGAACTGAGACCTATGAGCTTCGTCCAAAACGGCTTTCATCACCTCAGCGATAACTGGAACTGCAAGACGCTCCCGGAAGTACAACTATCCATCTACATGCACGGTCCATTCCTCGAATTGCTCCCCGTTCTGAATCCTTGACCAAATCCCCTACAAATGCCGATCCTGCCACTGACTTTGCTTCACCATCCGCACAAGAGCTGGAGTCGCTTCCACATGATACACCGAAACTCGATCACAGTCTTCATGATACCGTAGCCGATACTCACTCACTGTCGCATCCCTACTCCAGTCCTCAAAAACTAAACAAGCTAGAATCCCTGAAGACTTCCTGCTAAGCACGTCCGCGACCACGTTAGCTTTCCCGGGATGATACTGCAACGCGAAATCATAATCCTCCATATACTCGATCCACCTATGCTGCCTCAAGTTAAGATCCCTCTGAGTGAACAGATATCTCAAACTCTTGTGATCGGAGAAGACCTGAAATGACGCTCCATACAAGTAACATCTCCAAATCTTCAGCGCGTAAATCATCGCCGCGAGCTCCAAATCGTGAGTAGGATAATTCCGCTCGTGAGGTCGTAGCTGTCTCGATCCGTATACAACCACACGTCCATGCTGCATCAACACGCATCCAA
Source organism: Artocarpus heterophyllus (assembly GCA_025403435.1). Lineage (NCBI taxonomy): Eukaryota > Viridiplantae > Streptophyta > Magnoliopsida > Rosales > Moraceae > Artocarpus > Artocarpus heterophyllus. The sequence goes on from CM046338.1 coordinate 23,493,581, forward strand.
GTCTACATCCTGAAGCATCCGCATAAACCTCATACGGCTCGTCACTGCTAGGAATAACCAACACTGGAGCTAAAGTCAACCGGTTCTTCAATTCCTGAAAAGCAAGCTCACAATCTTCATTCCACTCAAACCTGACATTTTTCTTGATCAACCTTGTCAACGGAGCTGCAATCTTCAAAAAATCCTTTACAAATTTCTTGTAATATCCAGCAAGACCCAAGAAGCTGCGAATCTCTGCTACATTCCTTGGTCGTTCCCACTCCAATATAGCTTTAATCTTGGACGGATCCATAGAAATACCATGCTCTGAGATAACATGACCCAGAAACTTGACCTCAGTCAACCAGAATCGCACTTTTCCCTCTTAGCATACAACTAGTGCTCCCGTAGAGTCTGAAGCACGATCCGATGATGCTGCTCATGCTCCTCCCATGTCTTAGAATACACAAGAATGTCATCGATGAACACGATCATGAACTGATCCAAATACGGCCTAAATATCCTGTTCATCAAATCCATGAAAGCTACCGGAGCATTCGTCAACCCAAACGACATAACCAGGAACTCAAAATGCCCATACCGAGTCCTAAAAGCTGTCTTGGGAATATTCTCTTCCTTGATCCTGAGCTGATGATAACCCGACTGTAAATCAATCTTCGAGAAGTACCGCGAACCTCCCAACTGATCAAACAACTCATCAATCCTAGGCAATGGATACTTGTTCTTTACCGTAACATGATTCAGCTGTCGATAATCCACACATAACCTGAGAGTCCCATCATGCTTCTTAGCAAACAAAACTGATGCTCCCCACGGAGATGTGCTATTTTGAATATACCCTTTATCAGCAAGCCCCTGAAGTTGCTTCCTCAATTCCTTCATTTCTGCCGGTGCCATCCGATAAGGTGCCATAGAAATCGGTGTTGTCCCTAGAAACAACTCGATATCGAACTCAATCTCCTGATGCGGTGGTAATCCTGGCAACTCATCGGGGAAGACATCCTCGAACTCATCAACCACTGAAATCGCTACACTGTCTCTCGAAACATAGGGCTCGCAATCTAGATTGGCAAGAAAAGCACAACAACCTAGATTCCTTCACCCTCCTAGACACGACTTCATGAGACGTTCACTCATTAACCAATCACCACCACCCTGGTAAGTGATCACCGTCTCTCTATCAGACACTAAGGTCACTTTTCTAAGTTGGCAGTCCACGACTGCATTATACTTGGACAACCAGTCCATCCCTAGGATTACATCATAGGAGCTCATGGGGAGTATAATCAAATCACTTTTCAAAATCTCATCCCCAATCTTTATTTTACAGGATTTACACATACAATTTACACATACCCGCCCCAAGGGAGAAGTTATGACTAGGGGTTCATTAAACTCTTCTATCTATAATCCCAAGGCATGTACAAAAGAACTCGAAATGAGAGAATGAGAGGCACCGGTATCGAATAAAACACGAGCTAAAGATCTAGAAACCAAGATCATACCATCGACAACCGCGTTACCAGTCTGAGAATCTGACCCTCCAGATGCCATTGCATGAACCTGCACTGGTGCCTTCCCTTTTCCTCTATCGACATTGCTGGGTCCTGGATTACTCGACCGATGCTGCTGAGATGGAGACGACTGCACACTACTCGTACTTGGCGCTCTATACTGAGGAACACTACACTGAAAATGCTGCAGCTGCTGCCCTCATGTCGGATATGAGAATTGCTGAGGAGAGAACTGCGGATACTGCAACTGCAGGTACTGCGGAGGCGGAGGTAAGGTCTGAGGCTAAGACTGAGACTAACGACTGGCATCCTCCCCGGTCTGAGTTCCAAGACGAGCACTCCTGATCAGGCAATTCCTCTTGATGTGTCTGGGCTGCTGACAGAAATGACAATGGAAGCTGTAGGGATTGCTGCACCCGCTGCCAGACGAACCACTGCTACCACTGGTCGCACCACCTTGCTTGCCTTTCCCCGGAGCTGGACAACTACTGGTGCTCTTCCTGCCACTCCTCTGCGATCCTCCTAAAGCCTTGGCTCGGTCCTCACAATACTGCACATAATCATTCTCCATGGAGATCGCTGACGACACAAGCTCTCTGAAACTCCTAAGCCGTAGGGCAACCAATTACCGCCGAATAGGAGCCTTGAGCCCCTCCTGAAACTTAATACATTTCTCACACTCCGATGCCACAGCTGATGGAGCAAACCTAGCCAACTCATTAAACTTTGCCTTATACTCCCGAACTGACAGATCACCCTACTGCAACCTGTAGAACCCAGCTGCCTTTTGATCTCTATACCCCTACGGAAAATACCGATCATAGAACAGCTCCTCGAACCTATCCCAACTGATATCACCACCGTGCTCCAGACGCTTAGCCTATTTCCACCAAGTGTTAGCGCCACCCTTGAGCTTATACGCAACAAATTCCACACGATACTCCTCAGGCACACCAAGAGTATCCAAATGCTTCAAGATCGAATCCAGCCAATACTTTGCTAACTGCGGATTCCCATTGCCATCAAAATTCAGACCTGACGCCCGTCGGAATTCCTTAAAGTACGCATGCCGACTACCAACATCAGAATCTCCCGGTCTAGGCCTGGCTGCCATCTGCCGGAAAGCCGCAAACATAGACCTCATCATGCTCTCATCGTTCTCGAACTCGACGTCAGCTGTCAAACGACGTCTAGGTGCCATTCTCTCACTTCTGAAAACAAAATTTGGACTATCAAAGGTATTTCATTGTCAACCTATGTGTGCACAATTCCCAAGGTTCATAACCTTGATTGAATACAACTTTTTTCATTAATACTCTTCAAAATTAGATGATTGAATATAATTGAAAAAAATCTCAAATAGTAGTTACAACTTTTCTTTTTCCTCCCTTTTTCTTTTCCTTTATCTTGTCTTTTTCCATCCTTTCTTTAAAATAAAATTCGGTAACTCCATTTTTTTCCTTCTCCATCTTCATTTTATCCTTCCATTAATGTATTACACTATATATCCCCATTCATAAAATTATTAATCGTAAACCTGCATACATATATAGTATTATATAAAGTTGTCACGCCCCGGAGTACGGGAGGTGACGTGACGGTTTATTTAAATTAATTAAAAGAGAATTTAATTAAAAATCTAGAGTTTAAGGGGTTAAATCAAATATAAAATATGAAAATTTAAAGAAAAATCATTCATGAAAAATTTATATAAATGAATAACCTAGCGAGTATGGGTCCCACAGACCCACAACTTGTGCACACACATGGTACTGACAATATCATAAATACAATTACAGTCCAGGTATAAATAAAGTTAAATTTTACATGCCTTGATTAAATGATACAAAATATAAATTAATTCTTCTATTGCTCCTGAGTTCGGTCCGAAGAATCCTCTCCAAACCTAAATGGAAATCCACCTAGAGGGGGAAATTTAAAACAAATAAAACGTGAGCGAAAGGCTCAGTAGGACTATGTTTTATAAAATAATTTAATTTAAAGAAACATTTCATTGTCAGGAGTACTCAAAAGAAACCTTAAATAAATAAATAAATAAATAGATAATTTGAGTAGAACCGTCCTGACTCAGAACAGTCTCCTCGTACAATCAGAATACCATTTTTCTTTTCCTAGGCAAACCATGATATCACCACCGTAGTGGCCCAGCTGGGTTTCGGGACCTGCCCCCAAGGTCGATCACTACATGACCCGATCTCTGATATGGCATCATGCCTATGTGTTTATTATCATTATCATTCAAAACCCAATTACCGAGTGTTGTCAAATACATTCATTATGAAATTCATTTCAGATCACGGTATATTAAAATATAACCGATAAATCCATTTTCAAACAACCGTTGAAAACATTTTAATAGAAATTCTTTTCAAAGCCAAATCATTTCAAAACCAGGCTACCAAAGAAATAGGATAGAAGTCCTACCTCAACACTCGTGCCGGTGCCCCACACCGTAATCCCGGTCCGCTATACGTTAGCTCCATGGAACCACGAACGATCCTAGATATAAACTAAGTCGATCAATATCTAGTTTGAGACATTCTATGTTACTAAACCATTTCATGATGTCCTAGTGTGCCATTTGTACCTTTAAAATCATCCTATAAGGTTGGAATTTAAATCAGGGTTCAAAACAGTGAAAACGGGTAAAAATCACAAAATTTCCCATGCCTTGGTCGGCCTGCCGGACTCCCTGCTTCGGCCGGCCAAACTACATAGTTCGGCCTTCCGAAAGCCGGGTCCGGTCGGCCGGTCATTTCCTCAGGTTTGGCCTGTCGGACGGAAGAACACCGGCCTGTCGATCCCTGTTCCGGCCTACCGAACACGCACTTTGGCCTGCCGAACTGGGAAAACCCTGAAATTCCAGCCACGGGTTTAGATTTCCCCAAAACCCAAATCTTGATTCTAACCTGTTTTTCTCAAATCTCAAGCATGGAAAATATTCATAGATGATAGAAAAACATATTTAGACACTTTAAAACTCATTTAAACAAGATTCAAACACAAAAATCCTGAAAATCTGAAAATAGGAAAAATTGAGGAAAAATGAAAAATCTTGAATCCAATCCATTTTTCTTCAATCTAAGCTTAGATTCTAGTTGTTCTAAGTTCATTTAACTCAAATCCACGGTTTTCTAAGCTTAAACAAACCTAGATTTTAAAAATGCACAAAATTGAAAATTTTGGAAAAAGTTTAGAAATTTCAAAACTAACCTCGACTCGAAGTTCAATTCGCGTTCTCAGTTGCTAAATCACGTCCCCGTGCTTCCTTCTTGCTAACCCAAAGCTTGGATTCGAATTTGATTTCAAAAATTTTGAAAGAATTTGAGAGAGAGAGAGGAAAACCGGGAGAGAGCAAGAGAGAGAGAATGAGTGAAGAGAGAGAGAGAGGTCTGAGAGTGTGAGGAGAAAGAAGGAAGAAAGAGAATAAATAGAGAAAATAGGTGGGCGGTTTTACTGTGCGAAAACCATGTGCCGCCCACGGTTTTGTAAAACGGAGTATTTTTAACATTTTACAAATTGTTGTGTTTTAAAACTCAAAACATTATTTTAAAACAATAAGGAATCATTTGAATGCATCAATTAACAAAATGACCAAAATTCAAAATCCAACCAAATAATCTAATTAATGTTAAAACATTAATTATCGCACACTAATTCATCATTTATATTACATTAACATTAAATAAATTTCGGGGCGTTACAAAAGTGCAATATCAAACTACACAGTTTAACTGCACATCCAAGCATCATCTTGGATAGCAAATTAAATCACACAGTTTAGATTTTACAACTCAAATCAAAAGATGCAAATCAATACAATTCAAATTCGTATAAAGTTATACTCTAAGTTATAGAAAGAATTACATTTTTAGAGTGAAAATATGTTCTTTTTTTCATTTATATAAAGTTCAAAGATATGTTTATTTTTTAAAATTTTTTAAACATAGTATTCAATTAATATGCAAAAATGTTGTACCTTACACCTTTTTTTAACTTATACATTTTTGTTTCATCAAGTGATAAATATATGTCTTGTATATTGATGTTTTATCAAAGATTCGCTATGTAGTCTTGGAAACTACAACAATTCCAACCTTCACGTTTTGATCTTAGTATAATTTTTTTGGCCTCTTAATCATGACTAATATGGGAAAAAGAACATTTTGAACATTTTTAAATTAGCTTATTGGTTGGATAATAAAGACCGGTTTGTTGTAACTTTTAGTATGACCAGGTTGTGGAAGAAGCTGTGGAAGGCGAAAATTCATTTTCACCATAACGTGTTATGGTGGTCCCTGGTATGGAATGTTCCTCCAGTTAGCAAGGTAGTGGCCGAAAGAGTTGGAGGAGGAGATGTGGTGTGTCCTCTTTGCTGAGAGGAAGAAGAGATTTCTAGTCATCTGTTTTTGTTTTACAAGTACACTAATATTATTTGGTTCATGTATTCATGGAGCTTTCAAACGGAGAATATGCACATTAACTCTATGGCGGACTTCCTTCATCTTATTCTCTTTGGTGATGATATCATTACTCAAGATGAAGACCTCAAATCGACTGCTACATAAGGCGCAATTACTTTCTCCTCTGATTGTCTTTTCATTAACTCTAACCCTTACGTTGCAAAGCAATGCATGCTAGAATATAATTTTATAAGAAAACCATCATCATACTAGGATCATTCATATCAAATCACTGAGAGAATTAATGAGATGTGAAAGTTGACCTAAATACATTGATTGAATTGTGATTCCCAAATTATAGGTTGAGGAACTTTCAAGTTTAGTAGATAAGTCCTCCTTTAGAAAACGTTTTTGTAATCTCTATGTAGGTGGATGGTAGAAAGAAGACATATGTACTGACTTGGAGATCACAACTCCTTTATATAACTGTTATCCTTAATAATTATCCTTTATTACCAATTTAGTCTATCATAAAATTAATAATTATGATTTGGTCTCTACATATAAGAGGCCCATACTCAATGATGCATTAAAAGCCAAAAACCCAAATCAATCACTTTAATTGGGCTAACCTTGTTGCTAGCCTATAATACACATTTATTTAATATATTAGCCCATATTTAGATTAATTCCAATAATCTTCCATTTGGGCTGTATATGTAACTTTATAAATGTGAATTATACCTTATGAGCTCGTGAATATTGCTATCAAAACCGTATGCATTTCAACAATCTTGTTCATTAACTTTATCAATATAGGACCCAAGCGATCTTCGTTACATATGTCATAACTAGATCCACCAATAATCATATATACTAATACAACTAATGACAAAGATCAAGCATGGATTTGCAGCATAGAAATTTCATGCAATGTGATCTTAACATGCCTATTTCCAACTGGTCCACCTTAAAACCTTAGTGAGATCAAACAATACCAAAATCAGAGTAAAACTTTATTGCTACAGAAAATAACCTCAAAAATATCCATAAACAGAAGTAATTGTAAATATTTCTATATCATAAAAGCATCTAAAATTACAAACTCCTACTAAAACTGAATTTCCTCAAAAGACATGAGACCCATACAAGCAGTATGCTCATAAAATATTTTGGGTGGCAATCCATTAGTAAGTGGATCCGTAATCATGGAGTTTGTACCAATGTACTCTACAGACAACTGTCCATTCTAAATTCTTTCTTTCATAACCAAGAACTGGATGTCTATATGCTTTGACTTCATCAAGCTCTTGTTGTTGTTAGAATATAGAATTGCCGACTTATTGTCGAAAACTAATTTAAGTTGTCTTTCAATACAATCCACTATATGCAACCCTATGACAAAATTCCACGGCTATATTACATGATTGGAGGACTCATAACACACTATGAACTTTGTCGCCATGGTAGAAGAAGCTATAAGAGACTGTATAGTGGTCTTCTAGGAGACAACACCTTCAACCATAAGGTAAACATAGCCCGACATAGATTCATACTATATTAACATCCAACATAATAGGAGTTGACATCCCCAACGATCTCAACCTAATCTGACCTTTGATACATAAGCATGTAGTCTTTTGTTCTCTGTAAATACCTCAAGACTCATTTGGCTGCTATCTAGTGGTCCTTTCCAAAATTGCTTAAGTATCTACCTAACATCCTTGTAATGTACGCAATATCTAGACACTTATAAACCTGAGCATACATTAGACAACCTGCTGCTGATACAAAAAGGAATCTTCTATATTACCTTAACCTTAAGATCATTCTAAGGGCACAAACTAAGACTAACTTGTCTCCTTTAGCCATTGGGGTATCACCGAGTTTGCAATCCTACATACCATATCTCTTGAGAGCCTTTTTGATATAGCTTTTTTGTGATAATCCAAGAACACCTTGAGAGCGATCCCGGTGGCGTCACCAAGATCCTTCATCTCAAATTTCTTTGTTAGAAATCTCTTGGTTTCGTGCAATAAGCCTATTATTAGAATGCGTGCCCTAAGGATTAAATGATATAATAAGTTTTTGGAGACATTTAATCAATAAAGAGTTTATTTATTATTCATATACCAAATGTTGTCCACCTTATGTTCATTATTGTTGAATGTATGATAAGCAAACAAAAGTCTAAGATTGTCATTCTAAACCTTTAAGATCATGCATATAATGGATAGATTATATGAAAGACATGAATCTTAAAGGTGACAGTCTAAATGATAAGGTTCGCAATTGAGGAACTAAAGTTGGACACTTTATTCAAGTTAAGATTGTTATGTTATCTCCATCCCTAATGTGAGATGACTTATCTTTTCATCAAAGTAGGATTCCACAAGTAGAAACATTGGTATATTGTCATAGATGATGATATATTAGATCGGGACAAAAAATTAATTGATTTGATTAATAATTCTATTTGTTTAAATCAATTTACTTTTGATAATCAGATGTGTTATCTCTTAATCCTAAAATGAGCAATAGGCTTGTATTCTTGACTTGCGTCTTTTGATGTACGAAAGGGTGACACCCTGATATGATGACAGTATGTGTATCAGTATATTGGAGACACAACTCTTGATTGACGTAGACCTATTATTCATAGATATGGGATCCATAGCTCTTTTGTAGAGTTAATGATATTCTCTTGTAGGTAGCTCAACTATTCGGATACATAGGTGCAATCAAATAGTATACTATTTATGAATAATAAGTATTTCAATGATGCGATAATAGAACATAAGATAAAAATAATTAGGAAGATAAAATAGACTTTATCCTCAAGCCGATTATGAATATTCTATGGAGATGTTACACATTATAATATGTCATGGATGATTAGTTTATTGGAGCTTTGTAATTTATATAGTTTGAGAGTGCAACTCTAAGCTTACAGTGGAGTAGATTTAGAGTTGATAATTATAAAATATATGTATTTGGGACAATTTTATAATTATAGGAGCTTAATCCATAAATATCCATCAGGTCCTCTTTGCTAGCTTATAATAATTCCTGTAATGATACGACATATTTTTCCTATATATTGGTGACTTATGTTAATTATTAGATTGGCTAAAATTTGAGTTGATTGGATTTAATAATTCATGTTAGTTTATTGGTTGAATTGATTTTGTGAATTAATTTAAGATAAACATGTTGAATTATTTGAATGTATTTTATTTGTAAGGGTTTACTTGTATATGACTATTTTAATTAAATAACTTTTCTATTGGATTATTTGAATTAAAATTGACGCATTGTAAAAGATACCTAGGTCAAATAAGATTGGATTTATCTAATTGATTGAGATTCGATTAATTGAATAAGCCTGAGGAGTTGGACTTTGAATTTGATTTGAAGTCCACGACGCCATGTTTGATCGTGATACAAAGGCATGGTCGACTACGCTAGGATAAGCAGCAAATGCGTCTCATGCATTTTCAATCAGAAACTAATCCAGACTTGAATTTTAAAGCTGAATCTAATAAGGACTAGTCCCAAATCCAACCACTATATAAAGGGAACTATTTTTTGTTGTTCCTTAGATCATTTGAGAACTAGAGAGTGAATACTTTATCAAGAGAAACTCTGAAACTCCCAAAGAGTTATTGTTCAACATTTGGAATCTTAAGCTCTTGGTTTTCTCAAGTGGTTGGAAGGAGAGTCACCAGAGAAAAGGCTATATGATATGCAACCATACGCACTCCGATTGTGGATAGAGAATAGCAAAGAAGACCAATTAGCCGAGGTTCCTTTAGAACATTTTTCTCTTTTCAACTTTTTTTGTGGACTTTGGTATACAAAAGATGTATGTAAGATCTGTTATTAATTTATATACTTAGCATGTCAAACTTGTTATTTGAAAAAGATTTTGATTTAAAAATTTTAAAATTTCGCTGTGTATCATTTTCCAACAGCTAGTATTAGAGACATGGTTTACATTGATTTTATGAGTTTGTAATCATGCTATGTATATAAATTATGTGATCTTAATCTCTCCTATGCTTGAATTTAATTTTTTAGAGAGTTGGCACCTAAGGTTTTTATATATAATGTTCTCATGAGATTATGTGGTGGATGTTTAATAATTAATTATGGTTGATTAAATCTCTATTTATTACTTAAATTAATTAATTTTACTGGTTATGGTTCCTTAAAGGTTATAATATGCATCTAAGTTTTTTCATATGATTAGATGGCAATCTATCATCACCATCTAGGATTTATTATTTTAATTTTGGTTTGTAAAATATATATTAAAATAATCATTCGAAGTGAAGACAGATCTAGAAGATGGAGAGGATTGCAAGTTCTATATGTTTTTCCTATGTTTATAATTTGTTATGTTTTTGAATTGTTGAAAAATAAAATTAAAAACTACTTAAAATTATTTTCTTACAAAAGTTTAAAAAACATTGGTTCAGTGTCGATCGGCAGGCCGGTTACGTAGTATCGGTAGGTCGATGGTCACAGACTGGCAGACTGATCACCCAGATCGGCAGGGCGATAGCGGGCAGAATTGTTTTTAAAATAGTACATCTTTCAATGTAGTTTTTATTTTGTTTTTTCAGTCAATTTTGAGAAACATGAAATTTCATGATAGCTGGAAAAATAAATTTTTCATCTATGTGAGATTGAAGAATTGAAGATGGACGCCATACGAAGAAAGATATAACGAGAAGATACAAGATGAAGAATTAATAATATGTTTCAATTGATCTTTTGTAATCTTTATTTTCTTTTCTCTAGGATAGAATCATGATATTATGGTTGTTTATTATATTGCTTGTAGCTTTGCATGTTGCTTTGCTTCCCTAAGGTGGCTTGTTAAATTATGAGTTAGGGATTATTGTTGTACGATTGTGATTTTTTTAAGGTTTTGACACATAAACACAATTGTATGCTTACTCGTTTATGTTATCTTATTAAACTGTTATGGAATATTTGCTTTTATTTGATACATGATTCTTTATTGTAGATTAAAATGTCTAAAAACGTTTTATCTTTGATACTCGATAAAAACACATTAACTAGCGAGAATTATAATGATTGAAAAAGAAAGCTAAAAATCGTCCTATCATTTGAGAAACTTAAATTTGTGCTAACCATAAAATGTCTTCTTGCACCTACTAGCGAACCTACTAATGACCAAATCCAAGTGTATGATCGTTGGAAGGATGCTAATGTTCAGGCTCACTGCTATATCATGGCTAGCATAAATAATATGTTATAGGCTTAACATAAAGATTATGAGTCTGCTAAGCAAATCTTGGATAATCTCGATGACATGTTTGGAGGCCAAGCCTTGACAAAGTGGCAAGGGGCTCTTCAAAAGCTTCTTAACTGTAAGCAAAGACCGAGGACGCTTGTGGATGAACATATGATGTTGGTCATAGGTTACCTTGCTGAGGTTCAAACCCGTGGAGCCAACATTGACCCTCAGTCATAAATGACTATGGTCTTTGTGACTCTTTCTAAGGGATTCATTCTATTTAGAGCTTCGTATAACTTGAGCAATAGACAAGATGTGACCTTAACTAAGTTGATAAAGCAGTTATAGGAGTTTGAAAATCTGATCAAGGAAGCTCTGGCTAGTGGCTCGACAAACTTGGCAGCTACATCTGGTTCCAATTCCAATTTTGGGAATGAAAAGAAGCAAAGGGCCAAGAATGGGAAATCTTCTATTCCGACAAAAGGCAAAGATAAGAAGAAAAAGAAGAAGAACCCAAAGAAACTAAAGTGTTTCTTTTGTGGGAAGGTTGGGCACATAAAGAAGAATTGCCATAACTTCCAAACTAAAGAAGGTAGGTACAAACTTCTAGTTCTTGAATCAAGTGACACTTGGGTCATAGATTCTGGAGCAACTCATCATGTTTGTGTTTCTCTATAGGGGTTTAAAGAAATAAGAAGTTTGCTACATGAACACTTCACGCTTTGGATGGGCGATGGAACCTTAGTGTTGGCTGAAGTAGTGGGAGACGTCTATCTTTATTTTGATAGTTATAGGAGCTAGTTTTGAGATATTGTTTTTATATTCCTAAACTTAAAAGGAATTTAATTTCTGTTGCTTGCTTATTTAAAGACACTTATTCAGTTTCTTTTAATAATAAAGTTATGATTTGTAAAAGTAAATCTTTTATCTATAGTGGATGGATGCAAACAACCTATATTTTGTCAAACCTAAGATGGACTCACTATTGAACATAATGATAACTCTAAAAGACTTAAAACTTCTCACTCTAATAAGACTTATCTTTGGCACTTACGATTAGATCATATTAGCCTGAATAAGATTCAAAGTTAGTAAAGGATGGACTTTTAAGTCACTTAGAGGTGGAATCTATACCACAATGTGAATCTTGTTTGGAGGACAAAATGACCCAAAAGACCATTCAGGTCTAAGGGCAATCGAGCTGAAGGGGTCCTAAAACTTATGTATAGTAATGTTTGTGGTCATATAAACATCCAAGCACAAGGAAAGTATAAGTAATTTGTCATTTTCATTAATGATTACACAAGATATAGGTATGTCTACTTGATGCATCATAAAAGCAAAATTTTGGACAAGTTTAGGAAATTTTGAGCTGAAGCGGAGAAGCAATTAGGTAAACCTATAAAGGCATTTTGATCCGATCGAGGTGGATAATACCTTTTCAATGAGTTCTTAGGACACTTATTAGAGAATAGGATTTCGTCCTATTTGACTGCGCCAGGCACTTCATAGTAGAATGGCATGGCTGAGAGAAAGAATATAACTTTGTTCGACATGGTTAGGTCTACAATAAGTTATTCGATGTTGCTTTTATTCTACTTAAAATATGTACTACAAACCGCATGTTATTTTTTGAACAATGTAACTTCAAAATCGATTCCTAAAACTCCTCACGAGTTATGGACAGGTAGGAAGACATCCTTAAATCATCTTCACATATAGAGATATCTTGCTCATGTCCTATACAAGGAAGCGAATAAGTTGGTAACACGTTTAGAAATTTGCATGTTTGTAGGATATTCAAAAAGGACAAAATGGGGTTATTTTTATAAGCTAAAAGAAAATAAACTCGTGGTTTCAATGAATGTGACTTTCCTTGAGGAAAGTTACATGAGCAATTTTAATCCTCATAGTAAAGTGGTACTTGAGGAATTAGCGAGAGATTCAATTGCTGCAAAGGTTTCAATTGAAACCCATCCAATCAGTGTAGAAAAACTGATTGAGCAACAACGTAGGGAGCTTTAATAAAGTGGGAGAATCGAGCATCACCCAAGAGATATATGTTTAATGGTGAAGCCTACTTGGCTGAACCAGTTGAACAAAACAAGGATTCCTACACTTACAAAAAGGCTATGGAGGATGTTGATTTAAAGCTCTAGACAGAAGCTGTGAACACTAAGATAAAGTCTATGAAGACTAATCAAGTCTCAGAGCTTATGGACCTTCCCAAAGGGGTATAACCCACAGGGTGTAAGTGGGTCTACAAGAGAAAGAGAGAACCAGATGGGAAAGTCAAAACCTATAAGGCTAAACTGGTAGCAAAGAGATACGCACAAAAGGAAGGAATCGCTTACACGGAAACCTTTTCACCTGTAGCCATGCTTCAGTCCATCCACATTCTCTTGTCCATAGTTGCCGCTCTCGATTATGAGATTTGGCAAATGGATGTCAAGACGGCCTTTCTAAATGGCCATCTTGATGAGACCATATATATGGTCCAGCCAAACGGATTCAAAGCGAAAGGTCAAGATAATAAGCTCTGTAAGTTGCTAAAGTCTATTTATGGACTTAAGCAAGCTTTCCATTCTTTGAACATAAGATTTGATCAAGTGATCAAGACTTATAGGTTCAAAGAAAACATGGACAAACCATGTGTTTACAAACACATTAAGGATGGGAAGATAGTTTTTTCTATTGCTCTATGTAGATGACATTCTGCTTATTAGCAATAACATTGAGGCATTGTCATCGGTTAAATTATGGTTGACCAAGCAGTTTGACATGAAGGGCTTGTGTGAACCTAATTATATTCTAAGTATCCAAATCTTTTAGGATAGGAAGAAGAAAATGATATATTTACCCCAAGCTACCTCCATAGATAAAATTCTTGAGAAGTATGCAATGTAGAATTCCAAGAAAGGTAGGCAACCGTCTAGATCTGGAATTACTCTTTTTAAGAAGACTCTCCAAAGTCTGATGAATAAAGAGAATACATGAACAAGGTGCCTTATGCTTTGACAGTAGATGGTCTCATATATGTGATGTTTTGCACCCAACCAGACATTTATTGTACGATTGGGATAATAAGTCGATTTCAATCGGATCTAGGACCGAACCATTGGGTTACAGTCAAGCATATTTTTAAGTACCTAAAAAGATCTAGATGTCATATGCTAGTGTATTCTGGTGAGGATCTAACTCCTATTAGATACACTGATTAGATTTTCAATCCTGTCTAGATTTGAGAAGATGGACTTCAAGATCTATGTTTACTCTGGGAGAAGGTGCCATTGTTTGGAGAAGTGTCAAGCAAGATTGCACTTTAGATTCAATAATTAAGGCTGAGTATGTAGCAGCTAGTGAAGCTTCAAAAGAAGCTGTGTCTGTAAGTTCCTTAGAGATCTTAAGGTAGTTCCTAGTATAGATAAGCTAAAATCACTATGTTGTGATACATTGCAATGATAGCTAATCTTAAGGAATCAAGTTTTTACAAGAAGAGTAAACATGTACATCGAGAATATCATGTGATAAAGGACATCATGGTAAATGGAAATGTAGGAATATTTAAGATCGCATTTGAGTACATTATAGCTAATCGGGGCTATGGGATGCATAACATATCATATTTACTCACTTACGGTAAGTGGAAGATTGGTAGAATAGATGCCCTAAGGATTAAATGATGTAATAAGTATTTTGGAGACATTTAATCAATAAAGAGTTTATTTGTTATTCATGTACCAAATATTGTCCTCTTTATGTTTGTTTTTGTTGAATGTATGATAAACAAACAAAAGTTTGAGACTGTCAGTCTAAACCTTTAAGACCATGCATAAGATGGACAGATTATACAAAAGATATGGATCTTAAAGGTAATAGTCTAAATGATAATGTCCACAATCGAGGGAATAAAGTTGGGTGCTTTATTCATGTCACTACTACAGACTACAAATTTCATGATGGTTTAAAACCGTCATAGAAAAATTTCACAACAGTTAAAAATCTGTCATAAAAATTTCAATCATGGTATAAAATTGAGTTTTCACGACGGTTTTTTACTGTCATGGAACAACAAAATTGGCACAAAAGGGGGTCGTGGGTGCACCTCTTCCATGACGGTTTCCGGAAAAACCATCATGGAATATCGAGATTCCACGATGGTTTTTCTAAAAACTATTGTGAAAAATTGGTATTGCCCAAAAAAAATTCCAAAAATTTGTGATTTCCCAAGGGATGGCCAGTCTCATGTGTTATGCCATTACAACAAGGCCCTGATTGCGTACAAAAATTGATGTATATTAAAATTACAAGTTGTTTACAAGATCATTGACATTTGACCCATTTTGAGCAATTGTTTACCTAATATCTCTACCTATTTATCTATGTAAAAATTTTATATCTATTTACAATTTGTATCCACTCTTATCTAACTTCATGTATGTCCGGATGTATATAAAAATCTTTTCTTCCTAGGGCTTGTATACCACTTGTAATTATATCTCGCATGAAACGTAGAATAAAAAAACCACATTCTATGTTTCCTTCTTGTCTTGGACACTTACGTTTGGAATATAGCGTTCCATTCATTCGGTTTGTGACACCGCTTCCCACTCGAAGCTTCCAATCGTTAAGTGCCCTAACAATGTGTCATGTTTAAAAGAATTAATAGATGATAGAATTATGTGAGACTAAAATAGTTAATTTTATAAGAGAACGTTAATACTTACAATCCCATGGTTGATACAAAATCCTCACGTGGTAGGTGTCCAAGGGTATTAAACCAATATATTTGGTCCTCCTATGGCGAAATAAGTGCCAACATCCAATGTTCTCCAACATTGTATGGCAGGAAGAATAATTTCCCCCTCGGTACTTGAGCTAATAGGTAGAGGAGTCGCGTGGCACGCTCTCTATGATCACTCTGTAGGTCTCTTACAACACTTGAAACAATCGCCGGAGATATGAAGCCAAAATTTTATGCCAAGCCTTGAAGTTCACAATATTCGGACAAAAAACTACAATAAAAAACAATACAGTCAATTATTTGAAAGCACCTTGCAACTCTACCTATATTTTAAAATTTATGAATTAAGGATAGAGTTATTACTTGAGGTATACCAGGATACAGTTTGCCCCAATTTTATCAAAGTGATGAAGTAGTAAACGTCTTCATACCCCACATAGATAGGCAATTCATTGCCAGTGACATTTATCGGTATCAGACGCTGAATCATCAACCCATCGTGCATGAAAAAATGTGCATATAGAGCCAGCTGCATAAATTCGTGAGGTATTGAAGCAAAGTTAAATGCAAGCAATTGCTTATTCACAATGGGTTGTTCTTGTTCTTGTTCTACCTTAGGTTGTGAATATCTTGCTTTTGTAGAGCTCTTCTTTTTTTGGTATTTCTTTCTGCTTAGATCTTGTGGAACGTGGCTAGGTGCTAGACTCGTCTTCATCATTGCGACGACTTTAACTAACCTCTTCAGCCATGCGACAAAGCTTCCGACGGCTTCACCCATAGATGTTACCTCAAGTGTTGGAACAAGCGATTCAGCTATTCTAACTTTGATGGTAGTGATGCTAACGTGCACGTTTTCTTCCCCTGATGGTCTTCTATGGGCTGTATCAGTTAGAATACTTTCCATCCATGCCTTCCCAAGCGCAACAAGTGTACATCCACCATTAATTCTATCCTTAACAAAGAGCCTACATTATTGACCTTGTTCAGGCTCTTGACGAGGAGGTGACAATTGGACTTCTAGAGCTTCTGCTACATTATTGGGAGGGTTACAACTAGCCTCGAAGCTATTGCCTTGTGAGATGCTATCATCCGTTGACTTGGCACATCCTTGGGAAATGAGCTCAGTCACAAGACCTCGCAGTTCTACAATCTCCATGTGCATCTTCGACATTTGGGAATTCAATTTTGAAGTGCCTGATTAGAGGTCGAAGTATTAAGATTGCTTCACATATTTTGATTGACCGCAAACACGTCCTAAATGTTTCATTTTCCCTAGTGCCCTCATCAAAGTGTTATCGTTACTGATAGATTTGAAGCTTTCCTGACTTTGTTGCATTGTGTATTCATCCTGTAAAACAACAACAAAGCCATGTCATTCTTAAGATCCTTCAACAGGTATTAAATTACAAATTAATGGTTCATGTTCAATAAACTTATAATCAAGTTCCTAATTTCTACTATTTTTGGATTTTTAAACTGTCTATCGGGACCTTGATGTGATTTTACCCTTAACTCCTTCCGTGTTAGTAGCACGCCCGTCTTAGCTAACTGTGTTACACTATGTTAGTAATATATTAATGATAAAATAATTGATATATATAATACGAGTAAGATATTAACGTACCAATGATTGCTCGAGCTCTCTATATTTGATTGGGCCAACCATAGAGCAGTATTCATTTTTCGCTCTTATTTTTCTTGCGTTTGATGATAGTAGTTAGAATTTGGGGGAACGTCATAGGTCACAAAAGCTTCCCAATTGTCATTGTTTATGGAGGGGTAGTAGTGTACTACCGTACAATTTCATCCTCATTTGGAATGAAAAGGTATGGCTATATAAAGGTAACATAGAGGTCAGATCTAAACTCCTTTCTAATCAGCCACAAACCTTCAAAGCCTTTTTCCTATACCAATCCTCGACTGTGAAAGCTTTGTAAATTTCTCTCCAAATCACATCTTTTACTTGTTCCAAATCCTTAGACCTCCAATCTTTTATCCATACAGAAACGTGTTCTCGACTAAGGGCTCTGATCCAACTACATAATTCAAGGCCACGTGCGCCTTCCAGTTGGCCTTTCGAATCAAAAGTCACTTCAATTCTTAAACCTTTTTTTCTCATCCGATGAACTTTTTTCACCAATGTAGCCCTTCGCTCAAAGGCTACTTTCAGATCAAATTTGGTTTAACTTCATGGCTTACTGCGTCGGGTTCCCTTGCTATATTGCAATGAAGATGGAGTGCACTCTTCGTACTCATCCTCGTATTGATCACTATCGATCTCGTGAGACCTTGTGCCTGTGCAAAGTAAGCAAAAACTAACACACACATAGTAATATTAAATTACTATCTTACAGTGTAAAAGTGACATATTCTAAATTGATATATTACACAATTACATATTAAAAATCACATATTATAAGTTGACATATTAAACATATTCACATAATTTCACATATTACAAAAATTCACATCTTCACATATTCACAATTACACAATTTGACATATTCACGTAATTTCACATATTTCACATATTCACATAATTTCATATATTACACTTATTCACATCTTTACATATTCAGAAGTTTACAATTTCAATTACACAATTTCACATATTTACATAATTTCACATATTACACATATTCACAATTTTACAATTCATTTACACAATTTCACATATTACAAATATTCACACAATTACACATATTCACATAATTACACAATTTCACATCTTCATATAATTTCACATATTCACAAAACAAATAAAAATTGTGGGGGCGGGGCGAGGGCGAGGGCGGGTCTGGGATGGGGTAAGGGGCGAGGGCAGAGGAGGGAGGGTAGGGTGAGGATGGGCGAGGTGGGTGGGGCGAGGGTGGGGGGCAGGGTGGGTGGGGCAGGGGGGAGGGGTGGATGGGGCGAGGGCAGGGCAGGGTCGGTGGGGGTGGGGCGAGGGGGCCAATGGGGGGCGGGGTAGGGCGGGGTTGCCAGGGGGTGGGGCAGGGGTAGGATGGGGTGGGAAGGGCTAGGGTGGTGGTGGGTGGGAGAGGAGGGAGGTGGGGGGGGGGGAGGGGGAAGAGGAGAGAGAAAGGGATGGGGAGCTTACAGGCGGCAAGGAGGAGACGGCGACAGAGAGATAGCTTGAGTGAGAGAGAGAGAGAGAGGGATTTTAGACAGAGAGGTTGTAACGCCCCTTTACGGACGTCACAGATGTCGTTACTTTCATTCTGTTTGCTATTATTTAAGATAAACTATTTTAGTGAAAACATAATATGGAAACATACCCCATGATCCATGCATACATTTTTTTTAATATCAATATTTAATAAATTACTTGATTATAAACATTCTTTAAATAGTTTATCAATACCAACGTAATTTGAATAAAATTTCAACACAACTTTTAAAATCTACATACATAGTTTGGTAGGCTGAACTTTGGACTTCGGCAGGCCGAACTCAACCGACAGTCCAAACTTCAACCACCGGCAGGCCACCCAAGGCTCTGCAAAACGTGGTTTCAAAATCAATAAGATCGACAGGCCGATGCCAACATTGGCAAACTGACCAATAATGATTGGCAAGCGATCTGTTGTTAAAGTAATTTTTTCTTTAAATTTAAAACAAATCTCAATAATTCAAAATGCAGAAGACAACTAATAATACTGTAAAGTTATAGAGACTTAGTTCAAATCTTTAAACTATTTGAATAAACATACTCAAATGACAAAACATAGTTTATAACTTTTGAAAACTTCTTTGGCGTATTCTGTTTTTAATCCAACGTCCTTTGCTTATCGCACACGCCTGTCCTTGCCCTCCACTTATTCCATGATCTTCTTACCCTTATCTACAACATGATGTAAAACAAAATAAGCAAACGCTTAGTAAGTACATTTCATGTCTCACAACGTAAAACATTTATGAACTTCTTTATGAAACATCATCACCATAAGCATCATCATAATAGTGCACTAAGTAAAGTTTCATATAGAACATATCTTTCATTACATTATCCAGATTAAAACTTTGTTCATCTTATCTTAGGGGCCCAAGTGTTGCACCATTATCATCATCATTGGCGCGCCATCATGAGAGAGAGGGGTAGCTAATCCTAAATCAAACATGACATCATAACATAAACATCACATAAACATAAGTGTGCAACACTTAATTTAGGTGATGCATATATTCATACATATTTATATGCTTTTATACCTTGAAATATGTCATCATCAAACTTGCATAACTTTTGAACATCAAATCTTTCATAAATAACATTAAATGAAACCATCATAGATATCATCATGAACATAATTTTGAACTTTTACAAACCGCATCATGTTGCAAGTGGGAATGTACTTACTTGTTTAGCTTATTCAACCTTAATTGTAAGTGACGCAACCGCGGTCTTGATGTGTTCACTTCTTAGTGTGTTCATGTCATACATTCATTTAAAATAAAATTAACATTTATTTTCATTCAAAGAATCATCCAATAGCACACAACATATTCATACATGCTTCTCTAAGAACATAAATTTCAAAACACATTTTATCAGTTCTAAAAAAAACATTTCAGCAAAATTGCCTTTACAATTGTTGTCTGAACCTTATGAATTCACAGCCCTATATCTCATAATTTGCACATAATTCGAGCACCAAACTTGGCAGGGATAAAGTTAACATATAAACATAATACCATGATTTTTCGTTGGTCATATAAATTCCATTTGATATCCAAAACAAGTCATACAACATACAACACAAAATATGCCAGCAATAAATCAGTGATTAGTACTTACTAACATTCGTATAATAAATTATCTACTTCCTAAAATAATTCCACAAAAATCTTGCATGTAATAGACACCTAAACTATAACATATTCAAAATTGGGCTTCAAATAAAATCGAGATATATCAAAACAATACATTGGAAAATTAGTAGTAAAACTAACTTTAGGTTTGAAAAGCAGTGAGTATCCTTGAGTAAACATTTTAAAACAATTAAAATAAAATTACCTAGCCTCCAAAATATTAATGACAACTTATTAACATACAAGTACAGTACCACAAAAATTCTCATCACCAATTAAAATCATTTAATCATACAAAAATATCACACAACAAGAAGTCCAACAATTTCATAGATAAAACAGTCACAAAACCAAGTCTTAATGAAAATTCAATAACACATAAAATATCCATCATATCATCATGAGACTTTTTATTTTGAAACTTAATATACACATGAATATGTTTGCCAATTTTGTGCAAAATATCATTCATTTGCATTATGAACAAAAACTACATTTTTATGCAACATGACCAATCAACATTAATTTTTTGTGAGTGGTAGAGAGAAGAAAATTCATATCTCATCGTAGAAAAATTCCAATTGTCATGAAATTTGTAGGAACATCACATAACACATACGTGAACATCATATTAAAATTTAAGAGCAAATGGAAATTTCTAGACAAAGATATAGCAGTCAGATTTCAAGGGAAAAAATTTTCATTTTAGAAATAAACCGAGAATGAACCCTTACCTTAAAATGATTCTTCTCAAATTTCCTTTGAATTCCTCTATGCATTAACCCAAAATTTCATTCAAATATTGTAGAAAAATAAAGAAGAGAAGGGGGAACGATAATTTGTAGAGAAAGAGAGAGTGTGTCTAAAACAAATTTTAGTGAGAGAGAGTGTGTGAAATTTACATGAACGAGAAAAATGAGAGGAGATGGGTCAACTATCTTTATAATATCAAAAATTTTTCTGAAAATATGAAGGTTAATCACGTGTATGATGAGGAGAGAAAAAAGGAAGAAAAAAAAAGGTCAAAACAATTTGTCTCACTTACCATATTTCACAATTTCAAAAGAGGAAACCCTCATCAATCATCCAATCATCTGCAAAAGTCAAATATTCTATTACCTAAAATAAGGATAAAGGCCAAAAATATGCTAATCAATCATAATTAATCATCCCATCATATTCAATCATCAATAATCATCATTGTCATAAATTTTGGAGAGTGTTTACTGACTACTCGTTAGCCTTCTTTGGCCTACCGAAGTTGTGAGGTCCAGTCTGTCGATGAAATTCCATTGGCCTGCCGTTCCATGAGGGACAATTTGGCCTGCTGAACTTGAAGGATTGGCCTGCCGAACTGCCGTATACACTCTAATATGACAAAATCTTAACTAATTGCTAAATATATATCAAGCATGCAACATAATTGACATGAACACATTGAGCACATCAATTTTACGTGACTGTCACCTATCATAATACTCAAATAAAATAGTCAACAACATAATATCATTAAGAAAATACTTAACATTGTTTTAAATATCTGTCATTAACCATTTCATGAAAATTGGCGGGTGTTACAATTCTCCCCACCTTATAAGAGTTTCATCCTCGAAACTCAAAACAATTGTGGATACTTAAATCTCATGTCATCTTCATGTTCCCATGTAGCTTCTTTCACTTGATAATTTCGCCATAGCACCTTGACTATTGGAATTTCTTTATTCCTCAAGGTCTTGGTTTTTCGATCTAATACCTCCACTCGCCATAGCATCTTTGAGAATTTCTTTATTGGAATCTCATGTCATCTCGTATTTCGATCACTTGTGGCTTAATCACGTGCATGGGATCTGGGACATACTTCTTGAGCATCAAAACATGGAACACATCGTGCATAGCTAACATTGCTGATGGCAACCTTAATTGATAAGCTACTTTGCCTATTCGCTTCACTATTTAATAAGGTCTGACAAATCTCGGCCTTAGCTTGCCTTTCCTTTTGAATCTCATAACCCCTTTCATCGGCGCAACCTTTAAGAATATAGAATCACCTACAGTGAATTCTAAGGGCCTTCTTCTTTTATCAGCATAACTTTTCTATCGGCTTTGAGTGGTCTCTATTCTCTTCCTTATCATCTTTATCATTTTGGAGGTTTCATTAACAAAATCAGCCTTTTAATCGTCAATGCTTTCCATCAACTTCTTTTCACCAGCTTCACGCCAACATATAGGCGACCTACATTTTTGCCCATACAGGGCCTCATAAGGCGTCATTCCAATTGTTGCCTGGTAGCTATTGTTATAAGCAAACTCTGCTAACAGTAACATTTTACACTAGCTGGTCTTCAAGTCGAGTGTATAGGCCCAAAGCATATCTTTTAAGATCAAGTTCATCCTCTTTGCTTGGTCTTCTGTCTGAGGATGAAAAGCTATACTGAAGTGCAACTTTGTTCCCATTACAGTCTGTACACTCTTTCAAAACTTGGACGTGAACCTGAAGTCACGATCAGAAATGATGGACGTAGGGATTCCATGAAGTTGCACAATCTTCTTGATATAAAGTTTCGCTAACCGTTCCATAGAGTACGTGATCTTGATGGGAATGAAATGCGTTGTCTTCATCAGTCGATTGACAACAACCCAAATAGCATCAAAACCATTCATAGTTCTGGACAAACCAATAATGAAATCCATTACAATATCTTCCCATTTTCATTCCGGTATCTAAATCGATTGTAAATCACCGCCAAGTCTCTAGTGTTTAGCTTTAACTTGCTGGCATGTCAAGCATTTCTTAACATATATGGCAACATCATGTTTCATTCCAAACCACAAGAAGTTGTCCCTTAGATCGGTGTACATCTTTGTCACACTGGGATGAATTGAATAAGGAGTGTCGTGAATTTTTGCTAAGATTCTTTCCCTTAAGCCATCAACATTGGGAACACATAAACAGTCCTTGAGATATAGAGTTCCATCATTAGTAATTTGAAACTTTCACATTCCCCTTCCTTTATATCCTACTTAAACCTTGCGAGGCTTACATCTTCCTCTTACTTGCTTCAAATCTCATCAAACAGCATTGGAGCAAGAGTGAGTATTGAAAGCTAGCTTGTTATGAGTTCTAAACCGAAGTCTATAATTTCTTTCTTTAAAGGCTGAGAGATTGCTTGTAATGACATCAATGTGAAAACTATCTTCCTACTCATAGCATCAACTACTCGATTAGCCTTTCCTGGATGATAAAGGATTTCATAAT
The DNA here is from genome assembly GCA_025403435.1 of Artocarpus heterophyllus. Lineage (NCBI taxonomy): Eukaryota > Viridiplantae > Streptophyta > Magnoliopsida > Rosales > Moraceae > Artocarpus > Artocarpus heterophyllus. Next base: position 23,517,600 of record CM046338.1, read on the forward strand.
CATAATCCTTCACCAACTCTAGCCATTTTCGCTGTCTCATATTCAGGTCCTTTTGAGTGAAGAAGTACTTTAAACTTTGATGATCAGTGAAGATCTTGCATTGGACCCCATATAAGTAATGTCTTCATATTTTCAGTGCAAAAATAATAGCCGCTAACTAGAGGTCATGAGTAGGATAGTTCTTCTCATAATCCTTTAGTTGTCTCGAAGCGTAAGCGATAACCCTATCATTTTTCTTCAAACAGCACCAAGGCCCATCTTAGAAGCATCATTGTAAATTACAAATCTATCGCTCCCTTCAAGAATGGCCAATACTAGAGCTGTAGTTAACCTCTTCTTTAGTTCTTGGAAACTCTTCTCGCATGCATCTTTCCATTCAAACTTCTTTCCCTTGCGAGTTAAATTTGTAAGTGGCGTTGCTATCTTGGAGAAGTCTTCCACGAATCTCCTGTAATAACTGACCAGGCCTAAGAAGCACCTTATCTCACTTGCATTCGTCGGTTGTTTTCAATTGAGAACAGCCTTTACCTTAGTAGGATCTACCATTATCCCTTCCTTTGATACAACATGCCCCAAGAAAGATACTCTGTCGAGCCAGAACTCACACTTGGAGAATTTTGCATATAACTTGTGTCTCCTTAATGTCTCAAGCATAAATCTCAGATGCTCCGTGTGTTCTTCCTGACTCTTCGAATAAACAAGAATATCATTGATAAACACAACGACAAATTTATTGAGGAATTCCTTGAATACTCAATTCATCAGGTCCATGAAGGCTATAGGTGCATTCGTTAGGCCGAAAGGCATAACCATAAATTTATAGTGACCATACCTCGACTAAAGGCTATTTTTGGGATGTCTCCTTCTTTAATCTTCAACTGGTGATATCCCGACCACAGGTCAATCTTTGAGAATACAGATGCACCTTTTAGTTGATCAAACAAGTCATTAATTTGACGCAATGGGTACTTGTTCTTGATCATCGCCTTATTTAGTTCTTTATAGTCGATGCAGAGTCTCATAGATCCATCATTCTTCTTGACAAATAAGACTGGGGCTCCCTAAGGTGAGTGACTAAGCCTGATGAAGCCTTTGTCGAGTAGTTCGTTTAATTAGGAATGAAGCTCCTTTAACTCTACCAGGGCCATTATATAGGCCTTTGAAATCAGATTGGGGCAGTATTTAGCAAGATGATCTTCATGTCCACAAATGAAACATTGGTTCGTTTCCAAAAGACATTCTCCTGGATGTTTCTTCCCACAGTTGGTGCATGGCTGAATCTGCCTGTTATTGTTATTGGGTTGGCCACCATTATGCCTCTTGTTGCCTTGACTCTGTTGGTTCTGAGAATTGCCCTTCCTTTTGTTGTTTCTCCAGTTTTGGTGGTTGTTGTTGTTGTTCCTGTTTTAGGGGCGGTTTTGGGTGCTTGCATTATTTGCTGGCTGACCTGACTAAGGCTGATTTCTTTTTAGCTTTGACAGATGAAATTCAGCATGTTAGGCCCTCAAAACAACCTGCTCTTGGTTTCTAAATGGACTTGCCTCATCAACAATTGCAGCAATCTCTGGTCTCATCACTAACCATCCCTGGGCAAAGGCGAGCTAACTGATCAAATTTTGCCACCACATCTGTAACCAACATGTCTCCCTGGTGTAGGTTCTCAAACTCATCATAACGCTTCCTAGTAATGTTCATGTGGAAGAACTTCGTGTTGAACTCATGAACGAAGTCAGCCCATGTCATCTCATCAACATTCCTGCTCTGTTCGATTCCGTCCCACAAAATTCTGGCCTCCATGGTGAGGCAGTATGGAGCATAGAGAACCTTCTCATTATCCATGAAACCTATGAGTTTTAGAGTGACCTCAATTGTCTTTAGCCATCCCTGAGCAACTAATGGATCCTTAGAACCTTCAAAATCCGTTGGCTTAACCCTTTTCCATTAGATTAGCAAGGGTTCCTAATAGACCGGTCTTGGTTCTACTAGAGGGGCTGGGACTTCAACTACTTGTGGCTGGGGAGGAGGAGGAAGTGGCATGCCATTGCCTCATCATTCACTATCATGACCATTGGCCCTCAGTTCTGTAATTTCCCTTTTTTGTTCCTTGAGTTGTCTTTGGAGCTCGACAATCCTCATCATCAGCCTTTCGTTGGTTTGAGTGTGAGTTTGCATTCTTCTACAGGCGTCCATAGTTGATTTCTTAAAAGAGTTAGGAATTTAGGAATAATCTTCTAATTTATGTGACAGGCTTTCACTACTATACTGTGTACTAGGGCCTTAATCATTATACAATTAAATCTCATACTTATCGTCAGACTTGCATTCTTAACAATTAACTTAAAATATACTTACTTGGAGGATTTAGACTAACATGTGGTGATATGAATTAAAAACGAAAGTTCGCTCTGATACCAAAGCCTATAACGCCCTCTTACGGACGTCATAGATATTGTTACATTCATTCTATTTGCTATTATTTAAGATAAACTATTTCAATGAAAACATAATATGGAAACATACCCCAGAATCCATGCATAAATTTTTTTAATATCAATATTTAATAAATTACTTAATTATAAACATTCTTTAAATAGTTTATCAATACCAACGTAATTTGAATAAAATTTCAACACAACTTTTAAAATCTGCATACACAGCTTGGTAGGCCGAACTTTGGACTTCGGCAAGCCAAACTCGACTAGCAGTTCGAACTGTAACTATCGGCAAGCCACCCGAGGCTCTGCAAAATAGGGCTTCAAAATCAATAAGATCGGCAGGCCGATACAGGGCAATCAGCAGGCTGACGCCAACATCGACAAACCGACCAATAATGATTTGTAGGCCGATCTATTGTTAAAGTAATTTTTTTAAAATTTAAAACAAGTCTCAATAATTTAAAATGCAGAAGACAACTAATAATACTGTAAAGTTATAGAGACTTAGTTCAAATCTTTAGAACTATTCAAATAAACATACTCAGATAACAAAACATAGTTTATAACTTTTCAAAACTTTGGCGTATTCTATTTGCAATTCATCGTCCTTTGCTTATCGCACATGCATGTCTTCACCCTCCACTATTCCATGATCTTCTTACCCTTACCTGCAACATGATGTAAAACTGAATAAGCAAACGCTTAGTAAGTACATTTCATGTCTCACAACATAAAACATTTATGAACTTCTTTATGAAACATCATCACCATAAGCATAATCATAATAGTGCACTAGGCACAGTTTCATATAGAACATATCTTTCATTACATTATCCATATTAAAACTTTATTCATTTTATCTTAGGGGCCCAAGTGTTGCACCATTATCATCATCATTGGTGCGCCGTCATGAGAGGAGAGGGGTAGCTAATCCTAAACTAAACATGACATCATAACATAATCATCACATAAACATAAGTGTGCAACACTTATTTAGGTGATACAAATATACATACATATTTATATACTTTTATACCTTGGAATACGTTATCATCAAACATGCATAACTTTTGAACATCAAATCTTTCATAAATAACATTAAATGAAACCATCATAGAATCATCATAGATATCATCATGAACATAATTTTGAACTTTTATAAACCACATCATGTTACAGGTGAGAATGTACTTACCTGTTTAGCTTATTCAACCTTAATCGTAGGTGACGCTGTCGCGGTCTTTATGTGCTCACTCTTTAGTGTGTTTATGTCATACATTCATTTAAAATAAAATTAATATTTATTTTCATTCAAAGAATCATCCAATACCACACAACATATTCATACTTGCTTCTCTAAGAACATAAATTTCAAAACACATTTTATTAGTTCTAAAAAATCATTTCAGCAAAACTGTCCTTACAATAGCTGTTTGACCCTCATGAATTCACAGCCCTAGATCTCATAATTTGCACACAATTCAAGCACCAAACTTGGCAGGGACAAAGTTAACATATAAACATAGTATCATGATTTTTCATTGGTCATATAAATTCCATTTGATATCCAAAACAAGTCATACAACATACAACATAAAATATTCCAGCAATAACAAATCAGTGAGCAGTCCTTACTTCCATTCATATAATAAATTATCTACATCCTAAAATAATTCTACAAAAATCCTACATGTAATAGACACCAAAAACTATAACATATTCAAAATTGGGATTCAAATAAAATCGGGATATATCAAAACAATACATTGGAAAATTAGTGGTAAAACTAACTTCAGGTTTGAAAAGTAGTGAGTATCCTTTGGTAAACATTTTTAAACAATTACAATAAAATTACTTAGCCTCCAAAATTTTAATGACAACTTATTAACATACAAGTAAAATACCACAAAAATTCTCATCACCAATTAAAATCATTAGTCATACAAAAACATCACACAACAAGAAGTCCAACGATTTCATAGATAAAACAGTCGCAAAACCAAGTCTTAATGAAAATTTAATAACACGTAAAATATCCATCATATCATAATGAGACTTTCCAGTTCAACACTTAATGTACACATGAATATGTGTGCCAAATTTCATGCAAAATATCATTCATTTGCATTATGAACAAAAACTCAATTTTTATGCAACATGACCAATCAGCAATAATTTTTTGTGAGTAACAGAGAGAAGAAAATTCATATCTCGACATACAAAAATCCAATTGACGTGAAATTTGGAGGAACATCACATAACACATACATGAACATCATACTAAAATTTCAGAGCAAATGAAAATTTCTAGGCAACAGATATAGTAGTCAGATTTCAAGGGAAAAAATTTTCATTTTAGAAATAAATCGAGAACGAACCCTTACCTCAAAACGATTCTTCTCAAATTTCCTTTGAATTCTTCTATGCGTTAACCCAAAATTTCATTCAAATATTGCAGAAAAATAAAGAAGAGAAGGGGGGATGATAATTTGTAGGGAAAGAGAGAGAGAGTGTCTGAAAGAAATTTTAGTGAGAGAGAGAGTGTGAAATTTACGTGAACGTGAAAAATGAGAGGAGATGGGTCAACTATCTCTGTAATATCAGAAATTTTTCTGAAAATACTACAGGTTGATCACGTGTATGATGAGGAGAGAAAAAAAAAAAAGAAGGTCAAAACAATTTGTCTCACTTACCATATTTCACAATTTCAAAAGAGGAAACCCGCATCAATCATCCAATCATCTACAAAAGTCAAATATTCTATTACCTAAAATAAGGATAAAGGCCAAAAATATGTTAATCAATCATACTTAATCATCCTATCATATCCAATCATCAATAATCATCATTGTCATAAATTTTGGAGAGTGTCTACTAACTATTTATTAGCCTTCTTCAGCCTGCCGATGGCTAACTTCGCTTGCCGAATTTGTAAGGTCCGGCCTGCCGATGAAATTCGATCGGCTTGCTGTTCCGTGAGGGACAATTGGACCAACCAAACTTGAAGGATCGGCTTGCCGAACCGCCACATACACTCAAATACAACAAAATCTTAACTAATTGCAAAATATATATCAAGCATGCAACATAATTGACATAAACACCTTGAGCACATCAATTCCACATGACTATCACCTGTCATAATACTCATATAACATAGTTAGCAACATAATATCATAAATAAATACTTAACATTGTTTTAAATATCTGTCATTAACCATTTCATGAAAATTAGCTGGTGTTATAGGGGGGATTTTAGAGAGAAAGGGAGGTAGATTCAAAATGGGGGGGGAATGCGCGTTTCAAAATTTTTAAGGAGGAAATGGCACATTCCACGACAATTTTTGTAAAAAACATCATGGAAGGTGCCACATTACAAATGGTTTTTATAAAAACTGTCGTGTAATCTTTACTTTTCACGACGGTTTTTTATAAAAACCGTCGTGGAATATCATTTTTTACGATCATTTCTAGAGAAAACAGTCGTAAAAAAATGGTAACAATTGCTGTTAACACATATATTTTTCTCTTCTGCCCATGGTGGCCAACCCATGTGTTAAGCATCCAATGGCCTAGAATGTATACTTTTGCTATTTTTATCATAAATATAACTACAAATAGATATCCCAAACCCTTAAAAAAAGATGAAAAATGAAACAAAGAAATATATTAAATTAAATTAACATAAATTGGTTTACGAATGCTCATTTTGTTTCTCTTTTTTTTTTCACTGGTTCATCAATACATATCCATTCCACATCGTCAAGATGCAAGTGTGAAACATCATCTTCAAAATCATCTATCTCTTCAACCGGTGGCAATCCCTTTGTGAATGAAGGGATGTCCATGCAATCTTTGGCAACTTCTTCACCGTCGATAACTACCCTTGGCTTCATCGGGACGACTAGAGACAACTCCATGGCTTGGGGATCTGTAGTATAAAAAACTTGGATTGCTTGTGATGCCATAATGAAGGGATCATTCTTGTATCCCAATCTTCTAAAGTCAACCACTGTAATGCCATCATTATCGTTCTTAATATAGTTATTCTCGACTCACTTGCACTTAAAAAGTGCTATGCGCAATCCCCCATAATCAAGTTCCTAAATATCTTCAATGAAACCAAAGTAGTTCATGGTCCCATATACCAGATTCTTGTCCTTGGCGGAGGCAATATGCATAGCCTCGCCATGAAGAGTCACACCGCTATTTTAGACAGGATGCTTCTCATCTTTTTCGTGAGTGTAGAAAGTGTAACCATTTGTGTAATATAACTATACCTTGTAACTACCGATGACGGTCCTCTAGCTAGGTTCTTCTTCAAGTCCAGTGACATGCCTCCATCTTGTAATGTGGAGCACTTATTGTATGTAAGTGCTCTAATCTGCAACTGAAAGGTCCAGTTGTGTTTATCTTGCAACCACTTCTCATTTCTTGCTCTTTTTGGGTTTTTTTTTTAATTCATTCATGTGCACCTCAATAAAAGGCTCTACTTTATTAGCATTGTGCAAGACATAAAGACAAGATTGCTCCCACTCCTCTTGCTTTACTGAGGAAGGATTACCAATAGATAGTCCCCTAGCCTCAATGTTTATAGTCTTTAACACCCCAATTGCATCCGCATTAGATAGGTACTCATAGCAAAATTCAACCAATTCCTCAGCTATGTAACTTTCTACAATAAATCCCTCTAGCCGATTTCAATTCTTCACATAGCCCTTTAAAACCTTCATATATCTTTCAAATGGGTACATCCATCTCAAATACACCGGTCCTCATAACTTAACTTCACGTACTAAGTGCACCGTTAGATAAATCATGGTGTCAAAAAAAGTTGGTGGAGAATACTTCTCAAAGATGCATAAGGTTTGCACCAACTCTGATTGCAGTGAATCTAGCATAAGTGGATCAATTACCTTGGAACATATTGAATTGAAGAACGAGCACAACTTTGTAATTGCAAATCTCACATCCTTTGTTAGAATTCTTGGCAAAGCAAGCGGTAGTAACTACTGCATCAACACATGACAATTGTGTGTTTTCATGCCAATAAGTTTCAAATCCTTCACCGACACCAACTTTTTAAAGTTTAAAGAATACCCGTCTGGCACTTTCAACGAAGTAAGCCATTCATAAAGCTTTCTCTTTTTCGCTCTTAATAACATGCGTTTTGTCAGAGGTAAGTAAATGCAGTTTCTTCTTTTCTTGGGAAATAAATTAGGCCTAATCTCCATTTCCATGAGATCCAACCAAGCTTTTTCACTATCCTTAGTCTTGCTCGGAATGTCAAGCAATGTGCCGACTATGGATTCACAAACTTTTTTTCTCAATATGCATAATGTTCAAGCAATGACGAACAAAAAGTGTCTTCTAGTATGGAAGATAAAAAAAGATTGATCTTTTTTTCCATGGTCCATCAATCAGCGGCTTGTCCTTACCTTGCTTTCTCTTCCCAAATACAACTCTTATATCTTTTACAATTTCAAATATTTGTTCACCCATCAAAGGACAAGGAGGCTCTTTTTCTTTATTGTTGCCATCAAAGGCTTTCTTTTGTTTGCAATAATGATGATCTCTCGGCAACCATCTTCTATGACCAAGAAAAATGATTTTCTAACCATTCTTCAACCATTTGTGAGATGTTTTAGAACTCTTCACCAAATAACCAGATAAATTACCATATGCAAGGAAGTCGTTAATTGTCCATATCAACATTACACGGAGTATGAATGTCTCTTCTCAATAAGCATCTCTAACTTCGACTCTATTTTCCCACAAGTTTTTTAGGTCATCGATTAACGTTGCCAAGTAGACATCAATATCATTGCCTGGTTGGTGAGGCAAAATCACTAAGGACAATATTAAAAACTTCCGCTTCATGCACATCTTTGGAGGGAGATTGTAGTTAACAAGTTTATAGGCCGAGTGCTATGCCTACTACTCATGTTACTATATGGGTTCATTCCATCTGTCAACAAAGCAAAATGTATATTTCTTGGATCTACACTTTAAGTTAGGATGATCGGCTTCAAAAGTCTTCCATTGTGGTGAATCCGCTGGGTGTCTAAGCATACCATCGTCAACTCATTTGTCATGATGCCATGTCAAATTCTTGGCATGTTTTGGGTTTCCAAATAAATGCTTAAACTTGGTACCGTGGAATGTACCATAACACTTTCTTTGACACTCCATTCTTATCGTCTTTTGGCTCCTTTCCTTTCTTCTACCTTGCTTGTTGACAAACCAGACAATAATTCTCGTCCTCATACTCATTTTTATAAAGACCACAATCATTTTCACAAGCATGAATTTTCTTATAATCTATTCCCAAAGTGCTCAAAGTCTTCTTAGCCTTATATATATTAGTTGGTAATTTATTTCCCTTTGGTAGAAACCTTCCTAAAAATTCCAAAAGCTTTGTGAAACTAGAATTTGACCACCCGCCTGACGCTTTCAAATTCCATAATCCAACTAAAGTGGACAATTTGGTGAAATTGGTACACCCTTCATACACGGGTGTCTCTGCATCATTCATCATTGTCTCAAATAAATCCAGACGGTGCACGAAGTGTTCTTCCAAATCATTAACCATGTCAACCATATTGTTGTGATCATCCATATTATCCTCCATAATAGCTTCATCTTCTTTACTTGCTAAAGTTGGATTGAAATTAGACTCGCCATGAAAATACCACGTTTGATAACTACTTATAATTCCATTTTGAAATAAATGTCCTCTAACAATTGGAATTGGATCCAATCCATGGTTTCCACATTGAACACAAGGACACCAAATTATATCACTATTGGCATGACTTTTGACAAAATCTAAGAACTTGTCTATACCATTCACATATTCTCTAGACAATCGAAAAACCAACATCCATTTTCTATCCATTTTGCAAGTCCTAAATCAAAATAATAAATAAAAATATTCAATTAAAATTAAATTCACACATTCTATATATACATATATACACAAAAATATTTGATCTGATCCTATGATCCACAATACAATAATCATAAGACATAAAACAAATTACACATACCCATAATCCACAATAAAATAATCATGGAATAAACAACAAAGTCAACAACAATTATCAATTCAAATTAACTAAACAACAAAATTAACAACAATTTATCAATTTCTAACTAAAACTTACAATTTAGAATGAGATCAAAGACTGTGGAGGCGGAGAGGATGGAGATAACTGATTCAGAGGGGTTTGTGTTCGTATTTGAGAGGTGAGTTTTTGATTTATGTCTGATTGTCGAGGTGGGAAAAGGGCTTTAAGTAAACTACCGCAGCCATTTTTTAAAAAAACTGCGATGGTAAAGTAAAGCTACCACAACGATTTTTTTAAAAACCGTCGTGGTAGGGTGAGCTACAACGATGATTTTTTAAAAAACCGTCGTGGTATACTTAACCTACCACGACGGTTTTTTAAAAAACCATCATGGTAGCTACCACCCTTACCATGATGGTTTTCGTCTTTGCGGGCGTAACTTGCTGCGTTTTTTTCCCTCATCACGATGGTTTTTAAGAAACGGTCATTAAATGAAGGTCGTATAATCTCAAATTTGCTGTAGTGTGTTAAGATTGTTATGTTGTCTATATCCCTAATAGTAGATGACTCGTCTTGGTCATTAGAGTGGGATTTTGTGAGTAGAAACATTGGTACGTTGTCATAGGTGACGATATATTGGATGGAGACAAAAGTTGAATTGATTTGATTAATAATCTTTTTTTAAATCAATTCACTTTTGACAGTCATATGTGTTATGTCTTAATCCTGAAATAAACAATGGGCTTGTATTCTTGACTTGTGTCTTTTGCTGTACCAAAAGGTGACATCTTGATTTGATGATGGTATACATACTGGTACATTAGAGACATGAATCTTGGTTGACGTATACCCGTTGTTCATAGGTATGGAATCCATAGCTCTTTATAGAGTTAATAATATTCTCTTGTAGTCATTATCCTATAATTAGAAGACTAAAGCGCTCAACTATTCAGATACATAAGTATAACCAAATGGTATACTATTTCTGAATAGCAAGTATTCTAATGGTGAGATAATGGAATATAAGATAAAAATAATCAAGAATGTAAAATAGAACTTATTCTTAAGACAATTATAAATATCCTATGGTGAAGGACGATTAGCTTATTGGAGCTTTCGTAATTGTATATAGTTCGAGAGTACAGCTCTAAGCTTTTAGTGGAGTAGTATTAGTGTTGATAATTATAGAATATATATATATATATATATATATCTGAGATATATTTTTTTATAATTATAAGAGCTTGATCTATATATGCCCATTAGGTCCTCTTTCCTAGATCATAATAATTCTTGTAACGATACGGCATGTTTTTTTCTATATATTGGTGACTTATGTTAAGTATTAGATTGGCTCAAATTTGGGTTGATTAGATTTAATAATTCTTGTTGGATTGTTTTTTGAATTATCCTTATGAATTAATTTAAGATAAATATGTTGAATTATTTAAATATATTTTATTTGCATAGGTATATCCGTATATGACTATTTTAATTAGATAACTTTTCTATTGGGTTATTTAAATCAAAATTAATGCTCTATAAAGGATACCCTAGGTCAAATAAGATAGGATTTATTCAATTGATTGAGATTGGATTAATCATATAAGCTTGAAGAGTTGGAATTGAATTTGATTCGAAGTTCGTGACGCTGCAGTCGACTACCATAGAAAGATGCAGTCGACCATGCCAAGATCAGTAGCAAACGCGTTTCATGTGTTTTCAATCAAAAACTTATCCAGACTTAAATTTTGAAGCCGAATCTGATAAGGACTAGCCCCAAATCCTGACCACCATATAAAGGGAATTATTTTTCATTGCGGAGAGTGAGTACTCTAGTGAGAGAAACTCTAAAACTCCCAAAGAGCTATTATTTAACATTTGAAATTTAGTTATTGGTTTTCTCAAATGGTTGGAAGGAGAGTCACTAGAGGAAAAGATAGTATGACTTATGAGCATCTGCACTCCAATTGTAGATAGAGAATAGCAAAGAAGACTAGTTAGGTTAAGGCTCTTCTAGAATGTTCTTCTTTTCTCGGTCTTTTTGCAAACTTTAGTATACAAAAGAGGTACATAAGATTTGTTATTAATTTATGTACTTAGCATGTCAAACTTATTATTTGAAAAGATTTTGATTTAAAAATTTTAAAATTCTATTACGTATCATTTTCCAACACCTCTATTCATTGCTAGGTAAGAAAAATGTCATCGACATATAAAACCAGGAAAATGTACTTACTCCTACTGAACTTATGGTATATACAATCATCAACCACATTCACTTCAAAACCGAACAAGATGATAACCTGATGAAATTTATAATATCACTGATGAGAAGCTTGCTTAAGCTTATAAATGGATTTCTTCAACTTGCAAACTATCTTCTTTGGTCTCCTGACACAAAGTTTTCTAGTTGCATCATATAGATCGCTTCATCAATGTTGCCATTAAGAAACATAATCTTAACATCCATTTGATAAAGTTTCAAGATCAAAATACACCATAAGTGTCGTTATTGTCCTAAAAGAGTCTTTCAATAAAACTGGAGAGAAAGTCTCTTTATAATTGATGCCTTATTTCTAGTGTAAAGCCTTTAACTGATAAGACAAGCATTGCACCACTCCACATCACTTTTTGAATCCCTCTTGGTCTTAAATATCCATTTGTAACTAATGGGTTTCACTCCTTCAGACAATGGGACAAGATCCCAAATGTCATTGTCCTTTATGGACTTTATCTCCTCATTCACGGCATCAATCCACTCTTGAGACTTATAATTTTTCATGGCTTGATGGAAGTTGATTGGATCATCTTTCATCGCACCAATCTCAAACTCATGTTCTTAGAGAAACAAAATGTAATCATCTGACACCGCACTTTTCCTTTCTCTAGTGGATCTCCTTAATCGCATAGGTTCTTGAGGTGGTAGAGTTTGTTCTTTTGGAAAAAATTTTTGAATGGGGGGTTCTTCAACATTATCTTAATTTGGATCTATTCTTTTAAACAATGTTAAGAATAGGAACCTAATCAATGTCAATAATAGCTATAGGAATATCAACATATTCCTCTTCAAAGACAAAGTCTCTAACTATATTTCCCCCTGCAAACTCGACATCCTCAAATAATCAGGACATTTCCTATCTTAAAAAATCAATTTAGACATAGGGTCATAAAATTTGTACCCCTGGATCTTTCAAAGTATCTAATAAAATAGCAACTCATAGTCTATGAATCTAGTTTCTTTTCATTAGGCCTATAAGGCCTTGCCTTAGCTAGACATCCCCAAACATGCAAGTGCTTCAGACTAGGCTTCTTGCCTGTCTAAAGTTCATAAGGGGTTTTAGCAATTGCTTTAGTAGGAACCCTGTTAAGGATATATGTTGCAATCTTAAGTGCTTTTCCCCAAAGTGATTTTAGTAAGGTAGAATGAGAAATCATGCTCCTCATCATGTCCTTAAGCGTCTTGTTTCGTCTTTCAGCAACACCATTCATAGTGGGTGAACCCGACATAGTCGTACTAAGGGACGATACCAGCATTCGTCTAGGAATTTAGCAAACTATCCTAGATGTTGCTCACCTGAATTGTCATATCTGCCATAGTACACACCACCATGGTCAGATTTGATGCTTTTGATCATTTTGCTAAGTTGGTTCTCAATTTTAGCCTTATAATTTTTGAACACATCCAGCGACTATGACTTTTTATGAATGAGATATATATAGCCATATCCATAAAAATCATCTATGAACATTATATAATATTGTTGACCATTTCAAGAAACCATAGAGAATGGCCCACAAATATCTATAAATATAAGTTCTAAGATGTCCAAAGTCCTGTTGGTTTCAAATCTCCTTTTATGGGTTTGTTTGCCCTCTATACAATTAACATAAACATCAAAATCTAGTAAAAATTAAGAGTCTAGAATTTCATTTGACACAAATCTCTCTATTCTCTTTCTAGAGATATAATCTAATCTCTTGTGCCATAATCAGCCAATTCTCACTAGTTAATTTTCTATTTATACCTCGCATACTTAATTGCAAGGATTCATTAAACGATACAATTGTATCAATTAAATAAAGATTATCATAACCTGACAAAGAACCAGAACCCACCAATTTTGAATCATGAAACAAAAATTCATTAAATGATACAATTGTATCAATTAAATAAAGATTATCATAACCTGACAAAGAACCAAAACCCACCAATTTTGAATCATGAAACAAACTAAATTTTTCATTCCAAATGAACATGAATAATCAGATTTGTTCAAAGCAGAAATGGAAATCAAATTTTGTTTAAAAGATGGTACAATAAATATCTTATCAAGATCCAAATAAAATCTAGTCTTTAACAATAATGTAAATTTTCCTATTGCTGAAGCTTCAACCTTCTTGCCATCGCCTACAAAGATGTATCTTTCACCATCACTTGGCTCTCGGCATCTTGAGCAGCCATACATAGACACACTGATGTAAGTGATTATACCATAATCTATCCACCAAGTGTATTTAGGTACCAAAGTTAAATTAATCTCAAAACAAGCCAAATTAAGAAGCATACCTTTCTTAGCACACCAAGCATGGTAGTTGATGCAATGGTTCTTTTTATGTCTTGTAGCTCCACAGAAGAAACAACCAGTATCTTTCGAATCATCCGGTCTCTTTTATTGTTTCTTTTGAGGTGTTGTAACTACAGTTTCCTTATCCTTCTTTCTTTTCTTCCCTCTATCCTTGGAAGTATTAGCCAAATGAGCGCTTTCTATCTTCTCCTGCTTCAGCCTTTCCTCTTCTTGCTCACAATGTGAGATGAGCTCATTAAGAGACCAAGTCTCCTTCTGGTAGTTGTAGCTCACCTTGAATTGACTGAATCATATGAGAGATATATGAGAACTAAATGCACTAGCTAGTCTTCAAAGAGGTCATGCTTAAGTGTTCTCAATCTTAAAGAAAGATGAGACATCTCCATGATGTACTCCCTTATGTTCCCTTTACCTTTATTTCTCATTGAGATGAGACTTGCCAAAAGTGTGATTGTTTAAGCCTTTTCATTTTTGGCAAATATTTTCTTAATGTCCTTAAGGAACTCTTTGGTTGTCTTTATGATTTTCGATGTAGTGCCCTTGAATGCTTCTAGAATTGCCTTCTTCATGATCATCATACACATTTGATTTTACCTCTCCCACCTTTCCATATCCTTCTTTTCATTAGAGCAACTCTTATATGTAAGAGGTGTAGGAGAAGGAACCCTCAACATAAGGTTGAGATCCATGACTTCGAGAACTATAAGGAGGTTCTGTTGCCATGATTTGAAGTTGCTACCATCAGCATAGGAATTGAATTGATGTTGGCAGTAATATTTGAAGCAGAACTAGTAGCTGAATCAGAGAACAATATAACAAACAAAAAAAAGCTCACATAAGAATCCAAAATAACAATAATAAATCCAAATAAAGGTGACCCCATCTTAAGATACCAGACACTCAATTAATCTTTATTCTTTGGATAGAAATATTAACTTATGAGTGATATCTTCAAGTAGTAATCAAAACACTGACAATAAGAACATATAAAACAATAAATCTTTCTTTAGGCCAATTTATTGTTCATATATAGAACCGAATAATCATCACGTGTGTATTACCACAAATGTATATGCAATTCTGTCAATTATTCGCCTTCCTTTAGGCCGGTCAATATTTTCATAAGTTATATGGATGCAACCGTTTATATTTTGAAACAAATTACTTTTCATAAGAGAGGTTATATTGGTGACATGGTGCTTTAATTAATTTATCTCAAAATATATATAAACATACAAATATTTGAATTCAAAATTTTATAAAAATGACCAAAATTAAAAAAATTTGGTCAAAATCAATCTGTCAATTGTTGGCTGGTTAACTTGATTGGTTTGAGGCTGGACCAGGTGGAGTGGACCCAACCTAGACCCTAAAATAGCCCCCTCTATTTTCTTTGTGTCACGGGCCTAGACTTGTGACATCTATTCAAATTTTTTTTTTTACTTTGAGCCCGCAACTCTTTATTTTCTAGTCACGAGCTCAGTTGGGCCCATGTATCTACTGTTGCAGTTATGGGCCAAAGCCCAGAACATTCTAAGGCCTGATGGTCTCCACCCCTGATGCCGTAGCCAAATGGCCCTGCGTCCTTCTCCTGTCTGCGACGCTAAAGGGCGAACGTCGGCGATGGCAAGGCCAACAACTGGCCAAAACAAAGAATGAACCTTTTTATTTTTTTTAATTTTCTTTAGGCGGCGGCCTGGCTGTCTTTTTTGTAGCTTCGCCATGGCAAGAGGCTATGGCTTTCCTCATCGGCGCAGCCGTCAGACGCCTGACACCGGCAGCTAGCAAAAGCCAATAACACCTAGTTTTTTTCTTATGCGATAGTTTTTTTCTTATGCGGTGGCTATCTTGCTCTGCCGTAGCCACGAGAGGCACGATCTCTTATCGACGCGGCCGACGTCGACAATAGTAAGGGTTCGGTGATGTCTGTAAATTTTGGTTTAAAAAATAATAATAACCCAAAAATTCCATAAAACTAATCCAAAAAAACTCCAAAAATTGTGCTCAAATTCAACAATTTTAAAAAACCATAGATTGTTAAATTTAAGAATTTTTCTACGAGAATTACATCTAGAAAACTATTGATTCCCAATGATTTAACATGAAAAAGCTCTAAATATCACTTGTTAAAACATAATTTTATAATGAAAACCATCATTATACCATGGTCATTCATGTCAAATTACCGAGATAATTAATGAGATGCAGAAACTAATCTGAGTCCATTAATTGAATTGTGATTACTAAATCTGTAGGTTAAGGATCTTCCAAATCTAGCATGTAAGTCCTTCTTTAAAGAATGTCTCTGTAATCTCTCTATAGATGGGTGGTAGAAAAAAACATATGTACTAACTTGTGCACCACAACTCCTTTGTATAACTGCTATCCCTAACAGTTATCCTAATTACCAATTTAGCTTATCATAAAATCAATAATCATATATTGGCCTTGATACATAAGAGGCTCACACTTAATGATGCATTAAAAGCCCTAAACCTAAATTAATCACTTTAATTAGGCTAACCTCATTGATAGCCTATAATACATATTCATTTAATATATTAGCCATTATTTAGATTAATTCCAATAGTTCATAGCTGGGGAAGAACATCACCCAAATCAGTGATGAGTGACGATCGCCAAATGACCAAAAAGATTTCTAGTGGCACGAAAGACTACTAGCTACCAATTTCGAGCATCTCTTTCACAAAACTTCAACAGTCACTCCTCACCATTTGGGACAACTAAACCAAGAGCAACTAAGCATACTTCGTGACTCCATTTGTGTAGACAAGTTTCTCTCCCTGAGCTTCCCAGTTGGGATCAGGTCGAGAATGGCAGTTTCTTAGGATCTTATGCAAAGTAGCCGTGACCATGAGCAAATTCTTTCTCGCTACTTAAACTATTTTTTGATAGTTATCAATGTGATTTTTTCTCATTTATTTTTGGTTTGTGTGACTGACTCGATGATCTATTGTAGTATTTAGAGACAATACCATGTCTCCTTCCTGATGAGTAGGCTAATGTGGTGAAGAAAATTTTGTATCACATAATACGTCGAGTTTACAGTCCAAACATTGAACATTGGGGTTGCTGCTTATTTGTTTTTCATAGTGGGGAAGTTTGCATGGAGGGGGAAATAATAAACAAGACAATTTTAGGGCTAATTACTTTCTTGTCAACTTATATGTTATCTAGCTTATTATTATTTTTGTGGTAGGGTTATTGTAAATGTTTCACGACTGTTGAAGCAATGGATTCATCTTGGCAGATATAAGCATTCTTTTGATAATGATGATAATATCATATGTTGTTTATTTAATAGTCAATTCGTCTTAGTGCTATGAGCACATTTAACACTAATCTAAGTGCTTTAAGCACTTAATCTGAGTGCTCTTATTACTAAATAAAATACTCAATGTGTCCCATCCACTAAGCTCTTGGCCAGATGCAGTTTTGGCCGTATGCTACTTGATGGACACAGTATACATAGGTGAACATATTCACATCTTGAGGTCCCTAAGCTTGTAAACATTCATTTAGTATTTTACATCCATCATTTCTATGGTTGAAAAGATTAAAAGCTCTTCAAAATCATGGATAAAGGGAAGGAGTAGCAAATGTTTTCTCGAACTACAAAGCGACAGTAGCAATGGCGGGAGGTAGGCATTTTTACGTTTCTGTGTTTTTGATCTTTATGCTTATGGTTTATTGCATATTAAATTGTTATTAAGTCTAATAGTTGGTATCAGAGCGGGTTTATATTTCTGCCTTGTATTTAGAAATCTAGAAATACAGAGTACTTTTATGAAAGTTTACATAAAAGCTTTTCTGTGGTTTGGATTTTTGAATATAGAGTTTTTTGATTGAAACTAAGGTTAGAAACCATTAATATATTGGATTTTTAAGTTTCCTGCAATTTGAAACACCAAAAATGGTGTCTAGATGGTGAAAAACGAGCCGGGTTTGCAACTAGATTGAAATTCAGGTCAGATGGATCAAAATGACCCTGAATCAAAGGTTGAAGATGTTGCAAAACGACATGTAGTTTTAGTGGCTGAGAATTGTTTTCTGACAGTCAAAACGACATGTCAGTTTTGCTAGCAGAGGGAGCAAAAAATGACATGTCATTTAATGCAACAAGGGTGTTTTCTAGCTATATGAAACGCCATGTCGTTTCGAGCATGACATGTTGTTTGGACCAAGGGAGGGGCCTCCCAACTTGAAATAACAAGTTGTTTCTAAGAGGCAAAAAAATTAAAAAAATCTAAAAAATTAAAAAAATTTGAGTATTTTCTAGATTTCATAAATTGAATATTTTGGGAAAAAAATTTCATAAAATTTAAAGATTTTAATATTTTACGAAATTTTCATAATATCTACAAATTTTGATATTTTTTATGAATTTTTCATATTTTGATGTAATTATGAAAATATTCATAATTTGTAATATTCATAATTTAGGTATTTATTATGAATATTGTATAATTTTGTGTGGATATAATTCTGTATATTTATGTACATAGATGATTCAATATGTATAATTTGATATTTAAATTATGTATGCAACATTCAGTTAAATAATTTAGTGCATTTAATTTTTGTACAATTATGTGCTAGATTATATTATTTGTATGTATAATTTTAACTTATGCATAAAGATTATTAGTACATAAATTTATTTTTCTTCATATTTATTTATGTCGCTTTAAGTTGTTTACAATTTATTTATGAACAAAATTTAGAATAAATGCCTAGTGATCCATATAATTTTAATTGATTAGAGTTTAGCCACAACAACTTTAATTATAAAAATTATACATTAAGTAGTTTAGGATCACATATAAAAAAGGACATTAGTTGTAATTAATCATAATTAATATAATAAATTTTATCCCACGGGAATTTTTATTATATTTCTATAGTTAATTAGGATAGAATATCAAATTAGATTTCTTAAATTACTCACAAGGATTAAGAAAAGAAACATAATTTCATAATTTTATCATAAAATTAAGTGAATCTAATTGAATTAAAACTTCAGCCTACAGAACAGTTTTATGTCACAGGATTCATAATTTTAAGAAACATAATTTGATAATTTTATTATAAAATTAAGAGAATCTAAGTGAATTAAAGCTTTAGTCCATAGGCAAGTTTTATGTAACTAGATTCATAATTTTAAATCATGTTTTCATTGATAAAACATGATATAAGTTTATTAGTCCCAAATCTATGAAATGTAAGCAAATAATTATTAATGCAGCCTTATAACCTACAAATTACTCTGACATTAAATGTAAAATTCCCAAACTTAGAGGGGACAATTATAAGACATGAAAGGAGAGAATTCTTCTTCAAATTAGGTGGTTAAACATAGATTATGCTATAAGGAAAGATGTACCTGTTATTACTAACATTAATAATACGGATGAAATGAGTCTTGAAGAACATTAGGATTGATATAATCGCTTCGATATGATGTTCATAAAGATCAATATTTATGCTAATATTAAAGGTACCGTCGATAAGCATAAGAATGTCAAGGCCTTACTGAAAAGTTGTTGATGAATTCTTTGCATCGTTAGATAAAGCACTTATCAGCACCTTAATAATAAAATTTACATCCTTAAAGGCTCACCATGTCAAAGATGTACGTAAAGATATCCTGGTGATTAGGAACACTTGGCTCATTAAAGACACTTAATATTGATATATCTAAATCTTTCCTTGTGCACTATATACTAATCACTTTTTCATAGCAATATGGACCATTCAAAATATTGTGTAATACACATAAGGATAAATGGTCGATTAGTGAACTTACGATCATATGTGTTCAAGAAAGAGGGAGGCTGGCAAAGAAATGAATGATCTTTATGAACAAAAGAATAAATAAATGATAAATAATAATAATTCAATCTCATTTCTTTGTTATCAATCTAATATGATTAATATCAATCGTAACACATAATGGACTAAATTTTGTTATGCAATCCATATTTCAAATACTGTATAAGGTATGAGAAACCTAAGGATGCCAGTAGTAACTGAACAAAGCATCTATTTAGAAAATAAGATGCATTCACATATGAACATAATTAGAACATGCACATAAAATTTTAAGTAGTGATTTTATTTTGAATTTATAAAATACCTTTTATATTCCTATTTTCTCTAGGTATTTAATTTTGGTTTCAAGACTTGTACCCTTAGGATATTCCTTCAGTTTTTCAATCTGTTTTATAAAATTGACCTTGTTAGGAAATGGTACATTGTCTGATGAACTTTTCTAGGTAAATTTGCAAAATGATACCACTTATAATTCTATGCATGTTCACACTGGTATAAAACATTGTGTTATAAATGAAGATTTCTCTATATAATGGCACCAAAATTGAGACAAATCTCCCTAAAGAGAATTAAAAGATTAGTAAATGATAGAATACTTAGTTCTTAAATTTTACTAATTTTTACACTTGTATGGATTGTGTTAAAGGGAAGGTAGACCAACAAGTCTAAAAAGTACAAATAGGAGTACAGACATATTAGAAATCATATATTTAGACATGCACTTATATAGTCCAAAATATTTCATCTCTTCCATAGATGATTGCTCACGATACATGTATCTCTACTTGCTTTATAACATGAACAAATCATTAGATGCTTTTAAAATTTTTGAAGCTAAAATAGAAAAATAAAGCAGAAAGCAAGTTAAGATCATGAAATGGATAGTGGTTGAGAATATTATAGTAGATACATCAAAAATGGACAAGCATTTGGTTTATTTATGAAGTTTCTTTAAGAACATGGGATAATTGCTCAATACACCACCTTGGTTCTATAGAATAGAATAGTGTGACAAAAAGAAGATACTGAGCTTTAATGGACTTGGTGTGACTAAATCTTATGAATTGAAACTCTTAAAATGTTCATGTATATATTAAATCGAGTTCCAACTAAGGTTGTCCCAAGGACGCCATTTGAACTATGGATGGTTTGGAGGTTGAATATGCAACAATATGCATTTAGGATGCCTGTCTAAAGTAATAGGTTATGACCCACAAGAAAAGAAACTGGATCTAAGGACCATTAGTGAGTATCTTTTTTTCCGAAAGGTCTAAAGGATACATATTCTATTGTTCATCTCATAGCATTAAGATTGTGGAATCAAGAATGCAAAATTTCTTGAGAATGACTTGATCAGTGAAAGCGATCTATCACAGAACATTGCTACTAAGAAAGATCATTTTAATGCTTAACCTTCCTACTCAAGTGATAGATTGGTTGTTGTTTACAACACTCCTCGAGTTCAAACAAGTGTTGGACAACCGATCATTAAAATTCCACAAATTGATGATAATAATCTAGTGAATCAAATTGTTCAAGGAATACTTGAAATAATTGAACAACCAGTTGAACAACATGTTTCTCAGGAAAATGTTGATACAACATTAAGAAGATCTACTAGAATATAGAAATTAGTAATTTCTAGTGATTATGTTGTGTATCTATAAGAGTTGAACTATAACATTGGAGTCGATAGTGATCCTAAAACATTTTCACAAGTTATGAATTGTAAAGAATAAATTTGTGTTTCGACGCCATGAAAGATAAGATGAATGCTATGGCATTTAACGGAGTCTGAGATCTTATCAAGTTGCCATAGGTTGTAAATGAGTAGGCAACATTGAAAGATATAAAGCAAGACTCATCACTAAAGATTCACTAAAATAAAAGGAGTTGACTACAAAGGAATTTTTTCTCCTGTATCAAAGAAAGATTCCTTTCTCACTATTATGGCATTTGTTGCAATTTTGACTTAGAGTTACAATAAATAGATGTGAAAATGGCTTTTCTCAATAAAGATCTAGAGGAAGAGGTTTACTTGAAACAACCATAAGGATTTTCTTTTAGTGATGGTGAGCATTTGGCATGCAAGCTTAAGAAATCCATAAATAAATAGAAACGAGCATTCTGTCAGTGGTATTTCGTAAAGTTATCTCTTCATTTAGTTTTGTATAGAACATTATGGAGTAATATATATACCAAAAGGTCAGTGGGAGCATAATTGGTTTTCTTATTCTATATGTGGATAATATTTTACTTGCTACTAATAATAAGGGTTTGTGACATAAGTTGAAACAATTTCTCTTTAAAAATTTTGATATGTAGAATATGGGTAATGCATCTTATGTCATTGGGATTAAGATCTATAGAGACAGATTTAAAAGAATTTTAGGTTTGTCACAAGGAACCTATATCAACAAGATTTTAGAGAGGTTTTGGATAAAAAAATTGCACTTAATATAGCTCCCATTTATCAAGGATGACAAATTTAATTTTAATCAGTGCCCTAAAATGAATTTTTTGAAGGGAATAAACAAATAAAAAAGATCCATATGCTCCAATTATTGTAAGCCCTATGTATGTTCAAGTGTACATAAAAAATGACATTGCATTTGATGTGGGAATGTTATGAAGAAATCAGAGTAATCCAGGTATCGACTACTAAAAAACTACAAATAAAATGATATGGTACTTTTAGGGAACCACAGACTACATGGTTATTAAAGACGAACTGAAATTTTGGAAGTAATTAGCTACTCTAATTCAGACTTCGCTAGCAATATTGATTCGCAAAAATCAACATCGAGATATTTTCCAATGAAGCTATATATTGGAGAAACATAAAGCAGACTCTAACTCTACTTCCGCTATAGAGACTGAGTTCGTATCTTATTTTGAGACGACTTCGTATGGTGTATAGACTAAGAGTTTCATTCATGGGCTTAGAATTGTGAATTTAATTACTAAGCCATTGAGAATATATTATGACAATTTAGATATAGTTTGATGACTAAAAATAAAGTTGTGGTTGAATTAAGCACATCAACATTGAGTATTTAGTCATAGGAGAATGTGTTAAAGATAAAACAGTAGTCATTGAATGAGTTAACACTGAATTGATGATAGCTGATTGTTAACTAAAAGCATGTTAACATTCAGATTTAAGGATCATGTATATAGTATGAGACTTGGTTCCTTTGTATAATTTTCGTTGTAAGACTGAATTTATGAAACTCTATTTCAGTTGTGATATTTTCTCATATTTGTTTTGTGTACCCATTTATTTATTTATTTTAAGAAATATCATTAAGAGGACCTTGAATAAACATAAAGTTTATTCATTAAGCATTAAGAGACATGATACATTGTAATACATTGAAGATAATACTTGTTCTAAGAAGATCTATCACCATGATTTATGTGTTTTGTTTCTTACTGTAGTAAATAGTGGAATATATGGGCTAAGTGAGAGAATGTTAGTGCTTTAAGCATGTTTAGCACTAATCTAAGTGCTTTAAGCACTTAATCTGAGTGCTTTTAGCACTAAATAAAATACTCAATGTAGCCCATCCAGTAAGCTCTTGACCAGATGTAATTTTGGCCATATACTGCGTGATGGACACTGTTGGGGAATTAGGCATCTCCTAATTCTAAGGACCACCATGAACGAATAATTGCAGAAAAGGAAAAAAGAAAAGAAAAAAAGAGAGACACAAAATTTTTTTACAGGTTCATCTAAATTTGAGACTACGTCTTGTTTCTACTACCATAGATTCCACTATGATGAAGGAGATGAATACAGATTACAAGAGAAATTTTATCACACACTATCAATTTGTATTTTCCAAATCTCTCTTATAACTAGCACCCTCAGTGGGAATTTTTCTCTCTCTCAACAATGGAGCTCTCAACCTCACAAAATAATGCCTCTTAACAAACCTAGTCATCTTATCTCTATTTATACCCAAAAAGAAGTGAAAAATAGCAACCAATGAGAAACCTTAGTAGTTTCCCCTTTTTGGGGTGTCAAAACTCGACTTTTACACTGAAAAAGTCATAAACCATAGACTTGGGCGCGCGGTGCTCATTTTGGGCACTACGGCGCCCAGCCACTGTCCCTTTTTTTTTTCTTCTTTGCTAGGTTATTGATTGATAGGCTCCATCCTCCAACAGTCTCCCACTTGGAGACTAATCAATCATCATGTCTCTAACTATAGCAGCAACAACTTCTCATGCCTCATAGAGAAGTCCAACTAAAGTTACGCACAACTTGAGTTTCTCGATCAAAACAGTCTTGGTAAGCATATCTATTGGATTCTGACTCCTAAGAATCTTCTCAAGCTTTAGCACTCCATCCTCCAAAGCCGACATAATGAAGTGATACCACAACTATTTACGCTTCGTCCTAGCATGAAATGCAGGATTTCTCACCAAGTGATTGGCGCTTTGACCGTCACTATGTAGCGCATTCTTTTCTTGCTTGTGACCCAGTTGTTCTAAGAATGACTGCAACCAAATCATGTCCTTGCTTGCTTTATTCATCGCCACATACTCTGCTTTAGTTGTAGAGAATGCAACTATCTTTTACAGTTTCGAGACCCAACTAACTGTTGTGCCACCCATTATATAAACATAACTGGTGGTACTCTTTTAGCCATCAAAGTCTCCAGCCATATCAGCATCTACATATCCCTATAATCTCAAGTCTGACTTCTTGAAACATAGAGCTAAACTTGCAATACCTCTCAGATATCTAAGAATCCACTTCACTGCCTCCCAATGCTACTTGCCTGGATTGCTCATTAACCTGCTCATAACTCCCACTACATGTGCTGTAACGACTCCCTCGTTCGATCGTGCATGTGAAGATGGGCCAGTTTGGCAAGGTGAACTTTCCATCGGCAGACCGATCATAGACACTATAGAAAAAATAACCAAACCTTAACTCAACTTTAATGTAGAAATTATCATATTATTAGCAACGAAAATAATAAGATTACAACACTTATACAAAAGCTAAAAAAAATCCCCTAAATGTCCTCAATAACAATTCTTAGTTTCTAATAACATCAAAGGAACACTTAGAAATAAATATTGCATCTTAGACTCGTCATGGGACCTTGGACCATTCTTGCTCAGCCATCTACATCTTTACTTGGAAGCTCACCTGCATCATGAGAACTATATAAGCATAATGCTTAGTAAGTAAGCCATGATAGTTCCACATAAAAACATACTTTCATAAACATACATTACTTTTAGGTTTTCGGGCCTGTAGCATAACGTTAATCTCAAGCAGTCAGAACCCATAACATACATACGTCAATGGTCCCTACTTGGAACTTACTTCTTCCTCAAGGATTTGACCATATAAACATGAATAACGTGACCAGTTCATGACAACAAGAGAGTTCACATCATACTCATGAAAAACATCTTTAAACATATTCATCATAACAACATACATAACTTTAAAACATGCTAGTGTTCAAGTAATGCAGTGGAGGGTATACTTACACAAACGGTTTAATCATGATCATCTTAGATTCTATACATCATCATTCATTCATTCTTCACATCACATAATATATCCCTTCATATTCTGAAGAAGCCATAGAACACCTTCATGATTCTCAATCCTCTCTTCATGTATTCATAAGTCTCCTTAAATATTGTGTTTCCTTAATCTTTTCTTTCTTTTTTCCTCTTCTTGGTTTCTTCCTTATTCCCTCACGGTTCATCCCCTCATTTCTCAAGTCTCACATAGACATGTCTCTGTAATATCTTTCTTTCTTTCACTTTTCATTCTTTGATCTTCTTTCACTCTCACTCTTGGCAGCAAATAAAGAAAGAGAAGAAAAGGTAGACGTGAAATAAGGTGAGTGGAGAGAATAATAGGAAGGATGGGAATAATATGTAAAAGAATTGATAACTTCCTAAATGGGTTTGAGAGGATTTTTGAGAGATAAAAAAAAGAGAGCAATTTGGGTGAGAGAAAGGTAGAGAGAAATTAAAGGAAAGTCTAAGTCAATGATTCACTTGGGAACATAATAATATTACCTTGACCTACCACATGTATAGGATTTCAAATAAGTCAATAAATTAATTATAAAAGAATTAAAAAGATTGAATATAATTTAGGATTCCAAAAAAAACTGCTTCATTTGCCAAAGTTTAATTGTCAACAAAATAGGAAATCTTATCATAAATTCCAATCACAATAAAAAGTCAGCTATTCCTCCATTTGGAATAAGGAAAGAGAAGATAACATGCCAATGAGTCAAAATTATACCACAACAACACACACACACATATACATAAATTACGTTAGTCATTATCCACTTCCCACTTGCTATTTATACTCACACGGCAACTATATCAATACACACACTCATATATATAATTATAATGCCTTTGCAAGAAGTTCTATCATCCCATAAACACATGGCAATTTCATAAGAAAAAAAAATTAATACATAAGTGATAAAAATAAAACATATTCATATAATCTCAACTAGACCCATAGCTTAAAATTTAGGGTGTTACATGTACAATGTCTGATCTGGTACAAACTATGGCATACATGAGAATGCTTATTGCTGAAGCATAAGGCACCTTAGCCATGTGGTCTTGCTCCTACTCCGTGGTCAGTGATTGCTTCTTTGACAACTTGAAGTGACTAGCCAAAGGAGTACTCACAGGCTTTGCATTACTCATGTTGAATCTATTCAACACCTTTTTAACATATTCTTCCTGTGACAGTTTTAGACCACTACTGTTCCTTGTTATTCTCATCCCAAGGATTTGTTTTACAGCACCCAAATCCTTCATTGCAAACTTCTTAGGCAACTCTTTCCTCAACTTTTCAATCTCCTGTTTGCAACTACTTGTTATTAGCATGTCATCGACATATAGCAACAATATAATGTATGAGTTACTAAAATTCTTCACATAACAACAATGATCTCGTTGACATCTCAAGAAACCATTGCTGCACATAAAACCGTCAAACTTTTTGTACCACTACCTAGGAGCTTGTTTGAGACCATACAAGCTCTTATGAAGTTTGCACACCAAGTTCTCCTTACCCGGTACTTCAAAACCTTGTGGCTGCTTCATGTAGATCTCCTCCTCTAAATCACCATAAAAAAAGTTGTCTTAACATCCAACTATTTCAAGAACAAGTCTTCATTTGCCACTAGCGCAAGTACCATTCTGGTCGTGGTTAACTTCACCACCGGAGAAAAAATCTCATTAAAATCAATACCTTTTTCTGCTGAAAGCCTTTTACCACCAGCCTTGCCTTATACCATTTGCTGCCATCACTTTCATCTTTCATTGGGTATCCCATTTATTATTCAAAGACTTTTTGCCCTATGGTAACTCTGTCAATTGCCATTCTAATTGGACATTAAGGAATCCATCTCATCCGTCATGGCTAACTTCCACTTCACTGAATCTTTAGCCTACACGTCTTCATAATAACTCTCTGGTTCACCTTTGTCGGTCAACAAAATATAATGCAGTGAAGGGGAGTATCTCTACGCCGGTCTGATGGTCCTACTACATCTCCTGACTGGAGTGGCAGGAGTGCTCTGGTTTTCTTTTGAAGCAATATTTTCTTGGTCTTCATCTTCTGAATTTTGCACTTCCACTTCAGGAAGATCCTTTAATGGAATCAGCTCAGGCTTCTTATCTTCAGAACCTGAACTTATGGAGTCAGTGCTATCTCTGTCCTTATATAGGACACTTTCATTGAAGATCACATCGCTCCTAATAATCTTTCAATTTTGGTCATCCTAAAGATGATGACCAAACTCAAGTCCACCATAGCCAACTAGAAAACATTTCTTAGACTTTGCATCAAGTTTACTTTTAGCAGTAGAATCAATATGAACATAGGAAACACAACCAAATACTTTCAAGTAGGAGAGGTCAACCTTTTTACTGCTCCATACTTCTTCTGGTAGCTTAAACTTTAACAGTGTGGATAGACTTCTGTTGATCAGATGAGCTGTTGTATTAATTTTCTTAGCCCAAAACGACTTTGGCAGCCCTACATGCAACCTTATGCTTTTGGCACGCTCATTTAGTCCTATTCATCCTCTCAGCTACACCGTTCTGTTGTGGTTTCCCTAGAATAGGTTTCTTCATATTTATTCCATTCTCAGCACCATACCACTTGAAATCATCATCTATGTATTCTCCTCCATTGTCAGATTGCAAGCACTTCACCTTCAAATCTGTCTCATTCTCCACCATAGCTCTCCATCTCTTGAAAGAATCAAAGACATCAGATTTGTTTTTCAAAAAGTAAACCCATACCTTCCTGCTTGAGTCATCAATTAATGTCACATAGTAATTTGCACCACCAAGAGAAGTCACCGTCAAAGGTCCCCATACATCAGTGTGAACTAGCTCCAACTTCTTGGACTTAAGCTCTCTGCTTGTTGTTGAGAAACTGACTCTCTTTTGCTTGCCAAAGATATAGCCCTCACATAACTTGTGATCAACAGTTTTCAATTGTGGCAGTTTTCCATTAAAGTAAAGCATGTTCATTCCCTTCTCACTGTTGTCTCAATGCCACAGCTTATAGTGCCACAACTCAGTGTTGGCAGCAGATTCAGCAACCGCTATGGTATCTTTGTAGCTAGAATTAATGTAGAGAGTTCTAGTTTTAAGTCCCCGAGCAACAACCATAGTTCCCTTTGTGACTTTCCAACCTCCACAATTGAAAGTCACATTATATCCTTCGTCATCCAGTTGCGTCACTAAAATCAAGTTGCGCATTAGTTTGGGTACATGTCTCACCTTCTAAATCTTCCACGCAGACCCATTAGGCATTTTCAAACTAACATCTCCAATGCCAACAATGTCCAAAGGTCACCGTTAGCAAGGTAAACCTTACCATGATTTTCGACAACGTAATTCTTCAGGACATGACGATGTGAAGTATGTGAAACGATGCTTCTGAATCTATTATCCATGAATCAAAAGAATTATCAACAGACAAGAGTAAGGCATCATGTGCCTCTTCAATGGCAACGTTTGCAGCGTCATTGTTCTTGTCTTCGTTCTTCTTCGGAGCCCTACAATTCTTTTTCAAGTGGCCAGTCTTTTCACAATTTCAACACTCCTCATTCCTACCATTCCTTGACTTACTTCTCCCATTCCTCGAGTTGCCTGTTTTTCTATTATCCCTATTGGAATGCCTTTCAAGTTTCCTGCCCCTATTCTCAACATTAAGGGCCGAGTTCGAAGTTGAGGCTTCACCAGAATCCTTCCTGTGAATTTCTTCCACTAGAATAGAGTTTCTGACATTAACAAACTTCAATTTTGTATTCCCAATCAAATTGGTAATGGCCACCCTCATAGGTTCCCAACTATTTGGTAGCGAGGCCAAAAGGATTAGGGCATTGATCTCATCATCAAATTTAATCTCCACCGCGACCAATTGATTCAAAACAGTATTAAAATCATTTAGATGCTCTACCACCGAGGCACTTTCAGGCATTTTTAAATTAAAAGCTTCTTCATGAGGTGTACCTTGTTATTGGCCGTAGGATTCTCATACATGTCTGACAAAGCCTTCATTATCCTTGTTGTAGTGTTCTCCTTCGCTACATTGTCAAACAGATAACACCCAACACCTGTCTATCAAAGAGATTCCACTCCTCATCCTTCATGCCTTCAGGCTTATCTCCCAAGGGCATGTGCAGTTTCCTGCTATAGAGGTAGTCTTCCACTTGCATCCTTCAATAAGAAAAATCCGAAACCTCAAATTTAGTAATACTGACAGCCGACCCTTCTTCTCCTGTCATGGTTCTTGACCCGAACCTTCGCTTTGATACCAGTTGTTGGGGAATTAGGCACCTCCTAATTCTAAGGACCACCATGAACGAATAATTGCAGAAAAGGAAAAAAGAAAAGAAGAAAAGAGAGACACCAAAGTTTTGTACAGGGTTGTCTAAATTTGAGACTGCGTCCTATTTCTGCTGCTGCAGATTCCACTATGATGAAAGAGATAAATACATATTACAAGAGAAATTTTATCACACACTCTCAATTTGTGTTTCTCAAATCTCTCTTCTATCTAGCACCTTCCGTGAATTTTTCTCTCTCTCAACAATGGAGCTCTCAACCTCACAAAATAATTTCTCTTAACAAACCTAGTCATCTTATCTCTATTTATACCCAAAAAGGAGTGAAAATAGCAACTAATGAGAAACCCTAACAGTTTCTCGTTTTGAGGGCATCAAAACCTGACTTTTACACTAAAAAAATCGTAAACCATAGACTCTAGGCGCCACGGCGCTCTAAACCAGCACCGCGGCGCTGGTTTGAACCTCGGGCGGGATATGTGGTTGAAAAGCTTAGAAGCTCTTCAAAATCATGAACAAAAGGGAGGGAGCAGTAGACGTTTTCTTGGACTGCACAGCGACGGCAACAATGGCGGGAGGTAGGCATTTTTACGTTTCCGTATTTTTTATCTTCATTAAAATCTTTATGTTTACGGTTCACTCTTTTGATAATGATGATGATATAATATATTGTTTATTTAATATTCAGTCGTTGTTTCTTTATATTAATTATCGGGTCAATGTGTTGTAGATACTAATCATGGACAAACTCAGTGAAAACAGCGTTTTACTCGCTCAAGGCTTTTGATGCCAACGACCAACATGTTTGTGGTGAGTGCAAACAAAAGCTCAATTTGTTAGAAAGCTGAAAGTTTGGCATCTTCACGTTAATTTTCATTTCAGTTAACTAGACAAACAAGAAAAAGCCATCTAAGAATATGATTCTAATTTTAATCATGGTTTTTGATGTTTCTTATCGCTAAGGTTTTTCCAATTTCATTGTTTATTTTTATTTTTTATTTTTTGTAGATTTTTAAAACTTGTATCAGATTAGGCAACCACTTCACTCTCTCAATGCTATCTACTTCATCCAGCCAACTGAAGAGAAGTAACCTACTTTTCTTTTTTATTTTTTATTTTTTTTATGTCAATATTCTTCTTGCTACTATGCATAATTTAGTTTATGCTCTAACTTTTGAGAAATGTGTTTTTCTTAGGCATATGTATTTTTATATTAATCTTACGTTATGTCACTTAGATAATATGTCCATTCATCCTATCCCCCTTCACATCATTGTGCAAACGAAACTACAGATTTTCCTACACAGCAAGCTACTTTCTTGCATTCTCATGTTGTTTGACTACCCTCTTTGCTCAAAGTTTTCTAGTTTTGAGAGTCTTTTATCTCTTCAATTAAAATCTAATTCATAATGTCGTCCAATCATTTGGTAGAAATTGAAAGTCCAACTTATAATTTGTGTTACTTCTTTGTAACGCTCACATTTTTCTTTGTTTACTTTTGGGCAGTGCCAATCAGTTCTTATTTGACATGGCTGGAAAATCGTCTTTGTACAAGAAGTATGGGAAACTAAGTTTTATTTTCTTACTGGTTGGTTCATAACCTTTGTTGCTTCTCCCATTATGTTGTCTTAATATTCTTGTACTTTTTTTTTTTTGAAGGCCCTTCTTTTTTTCAGTTCACTTCTATCTAAAGAATTGAAGAGTCGCATCATGAGTGATGCAACTCTCCGACGCCACATGCGCATGTGGGAGGTAACATTTAACTTAGTATGGAAAATAATTTCTCATTAGATTGTTAATCATGTAGAAACTGTTTCTTTATTTATTAAGTTTTATTTTATTGTTCTTTATTTTTATGAACTTTTTTAGTAAAGACTTGTTTGGTTGATCATGTGCAGATAAATTTGGAATATGTGGTCATGGATAGCCTGGTACGTGACATTTTATATTCATGAATTTGGTGCAAATAGTATTTGTTGAATGATTTTTTTTTTTTTTTCTTATCGTTGTATATCAGTATCATTTTCGTCTTATTTGTCATGTTTTGTTCAGGGGTTTGTTACTGATAATGAGCTAGCTTTTGGGGAACATTTTAAGAGTGAAGATGATACATGCAAAGCTGTGGCGTGTTTAAATGTGATGGCTGCTCGGATTATGACTGTTTTTTATCTTTGAAGGTTCATATTTATGATGATTCTAAACATTGATTGAAAATTAACTAGTGATTTTCTGAATCATTTTTTCCTTTTTTTAACTCACTTTCGCTTTTAATTATAGGAATTTCCTGTGATGCGTTACCGAGTTGCCAAGTCTTTTGATGCAGCCACAGCGACAGCAGTTTACGATATGATTCTAACAGAGTTAGTTGTGACTGTGTTGGACTGTCTTATGAAATATAAGGATGCTAATGCCGACTTCTTTACGCAGACTGAAACATGCGAGTTGTTGGTTTTAGGCAGATCCATTCATCAGGTTCATCTTATGCTTGTTGTAGCATTATATGAGTTGATAGATGATCTAAAATGAGAAAGAGGAGCAATGAATAAAATATGACAAGGAAGGATAAGTAAAACTTATTATCATAATAAAATTGGCGCGTTAAAGACTTATCTGCATTTCTTATAATAGTGCATATGAAAATTAGAATCGACCAAAAAGCAATGTTTCCCTTTTAGTAAAAACCTGTTACACCCATTTTAAGAAATAAAACAAATACTATCCTAGAGAGATTTACCATTTCTACTATTATGATATATGATGTTTGTTTATTTGGATTTTCATATCACTCCCGTCATACATGAATGGACCTATGACGCCATATGCCATGATTCGCTAAATTTTGAAGGGAATAAAAATATCCACATGGTAATTTCATCACTAAAATTTATAAATTGTCAAATTTTCATATATATATATATATATATATATATATATTGACACTGTATAAGTGGAGCATCTGCTTTTGTTTAAGTTCCTAGCAAAACTGATGGTCCACCCAACAAGGAAAAGGTTGTTTTGGACGACAATCCAATTTGGCGTCAACTTCGCCATGCACATATTACAGATGTATGTCATGTGCTTATCCTTTAGACATAGGTTTTTAATAACGAAACACTATTCAATAGCAAATAACCTTTCAGGTCTATCAACGGTTGCATGAGAAGATCGACAACTGTGCAAACACTATGCCCGTGCAAATTGAGATTGGTTTAAGGTTAGTGTTTACTTCAGGTCTAAAAATTGCAATATGCTTGCCTATCTGGTATTTTTTTTTTTTTCAAACTCCAAATATTGTTTAGTACCTTGGGTAGCTATAATTTTCATGTAATGGTTTACAGATAAGACAAATGGTTTCTAATGGTTTTCTTGTTGACAAATATAGATGTATAATTGCTTTCGACCACTGATAATTGGATAACCTGCATTGTCTTACTCGCAAAAATGTATAATGCTCTTACATTTCTGCCTTGAGTGGTTTTTGTCGTTTGTTTAGGACTACTTACAAAATGGACATGCCACTTTTTCATCTATCTGCTAATTTTTTTCAATGTATTTTTAACTTTCATCCTTTGAGCTTTTGGTAGGTTTAAAATGTGTAATTTTCTTTTTTTAAGTTAATATTATATCATCTTGTATCCACTGAGCGGCGTGTCATTGTTTATATTTATATTTATTTTTCAGAGCTGAAGTAACTAGTAATTTTGTGAATTGTACTGGTTTGTACAGCTTCCATTGTTCTTACACGTTGACCCATGTATAGTGGTGATACTGAACTCCCTATGCCAAAACTTCTCAATCTGGTTAAGGAACTTCCAGACTATATTGAACACAAGAAGCTTGAACTTCATGTTGAGGAAAGTTCTTTTAAGAGGAAATGAAAGAATCTCTTAATTTTCCAATGGATTGTTGTGCCCTATAAATTTGTGAAATTAAAATATCTTGTTCAATGTTTCATTGGTCGAAATTGCTCGGGAACTTAACAAAATTATTAAGAAGTTTCGGCTTCAAGAACTTGGACAACTAGAGCAGGATCTTGTTTTTGAAGATGCTAAATTAAAGATGTAATCAAGTATCTCTGTTCAAAAGATGTAATATATTGTTGAGATATACACGCAGATGTTCATAACTTGTTGACATTTATTCTAATGAAAGATACACTGGTTTTACGCAGGATACAAATCGTGAACACAAGCTGCAGTTGCTAATGATCCTTGCAGCCATTTATCCTGAAGTTTTTGAGGGTGAAAGAGGTTATGATTTGATGAAAGTTGTCCTTTTATCGCCCTTTATTAAGTTTTACTTTAGGCTATATACCGCAAAGCCTTCTAAACTCTTCATCTACTTGCACTATATGCAGCATGAGAAGCACAATAACATTTTTTCATAAAAAAATTATTGCTTCATTGTGCCAAACAATATACAAGTAAAAGTATATTAATGATACAATGCATGCAGGGAAGGATTATTGGTGTGTGTGCTTACACGAAGTTAGGGACCCTAGTGGCACTTTTTGAAGAGACGCCGAGTTTAATTATTCATCATCTTTTAATGCTTTGTTCATGATCATGTATTTATTGCTTGTCATTCTTGATTCCTCTTATTACCCTATGTTTAAGCTCGCATCATTGCAACCCAGCGATATGAATGTTATAAATCATATAAGGTTGCTTGGGGAACCTTCAAATATCCAAAAAAGCTCATTGAATTATATATTTTCCAAGTGTCGTATTTTTGAGGCAATATCTTTGTTGATGAATGATGCTTTTCGATTTTTAGTTTGAGAAGTCCATCTAACTAACAAAAGATTTGAACCATTTTCAGATGAAACGTGCAGTTAGAAAAAAATAAAGCTACCAAAGAAGAAACATCGCATCTCTCACGTTTCTATACCATAATGGAGGTTTGTCTGGGCCTGTTGCAACTTTGAGCTTATTACTTTTATGCACCAATCATACTCTGGTTACATTTAAGAGCTTAGTATGGAAGAGTTTCTATACGGTTCATTTGCTTGTCAGTCTTATGGTTACAAACAGATTCAGAGATAAATTAAGACAAAAATTTTTGGTTTTCCTTGATATAAATTCTTCTCATTTTTTCAGGAGCTTGTTGAAAAACTTAGCACAGGTGAACTCTCAAAGGAAGATTATCGTGTTTAATGGTTCGAATCCAATGTTCCAATATCCTCCGGCAGTTTCAAGGAGATTAAAGACAGCCAACATGGGCTTGGCACCGGGCATGCGATGAGGGATATTCCATGTGTGGTGCTGGATCTTGTGATTCAAACTATTATGTGTTTTTTCATTGATAATTTATTTATTATTCAAATTCTAACCCTTTCCTTTGCCTGCTTTTTTTTTTTTTTTTGACATAAGGGGAGGGAAAATACCTCCTACTTTTAAGAGAGGCTAAACGTTACTTGAATCCTCAACCTATAGTTGAGGTGGAGAGACTCATTTGCCTACTTTACTCCCATTGATTCGGTATATATATGAAGAGACGCAAGTAGTGATTTCTAGAAGGGCCCACACATATTTGTATCACTAGTGGAGCTGCTATATACTTTGGGATCTTATTTGATCTCTTTCAAAATGCTATTTGAATGTTCAACTTAGGGTTTGCCACAAGCTTACAACTAAGCCGCGGAGGCAAGTTGTTCTAGGATCTTCAAGTCTTGATAATCCTGCAACATGTATAACTGTAAGTGTAATAAAATCTGCTTTCAACCCTAAATGGTAGCTTTAAGTGGCTCAAGACCTCACCCAACAGCTTTTTGTTACTTTCTCTCCTAATTGTTGTTTTATCATGTATGACCTCCAATTTTCGTTCATGTTTCTTCTTATTTCAAGTCATTTTAGTTCTCAAATATTTCCCCACTTATATATTTTTTTCTCGGTGGTACTTCAACTACTATTTGGCTTATAAATGTCTTTAATCTAATTTACCCCATTAAAATAATTTCTCTTATCTGTGCCTTTACTCATCAAATAATTTTTTAATGTAGTTTGATTAATTGTTATTTTCTCTTAATAATTTCTGATTAATTTTTACTATGATTAATTATTTTATTTAAAACAAAATATTATCCATGTATATCTACACTTTTCTCTCACACAAACAATTAGCAGCTTTTGGTAATTTGATTTCAACCAGAAAAAGTTACACTTCAAACTACATTTGTTATAGTTTTCTACCGCAGAATTTAAATTGCTTTAATATTTTCAATTCAAACTGACAATTCGAACCGACAATCCAAACACCACATGTTTTAATTGAAACATATATTATGATCTGTTTTTTATATTCTCAATCCTTACATCTTCAAATGAACCTAATTGGATATCTTCTCATTTAATATACTTTTATTATAATTTTTTTTAAAAAAATAGATTTATGCATCAAACTAGAGTACTCACTTTATGCTC
Organism: Artocarpus heterophyllus; assembly: GCA_025403435.1. NCBI lineage: Eukaryota > Viridiplantae > Streptophyta > Magnoliopsida > Rosales > Moraceae > Artocarpus > Artocarpus heterophyllus. The sequence goes on from CM046338.1 coordinate 23,553,850, forward strand.
CTCAAATAATCTAAATAACTAAGAAAACTCACCTTTTATTTATAATGGTCAAATCTGAGGTTAAACCTTATCAGATTAGGCCTCAAACTTTAAGTTTGGATCAACTTCTTATGAAAAACATGTCAAAAACGTGTATACAGATTATCGCATGATCAGAAAGATCGTAGATCGGCCTGCTGAACTTACTCCATAGGCAAGCTGAAGTTTCCCATCGGCCTGCCAAACTTAGGATAATTTTGATCCTTGAGAATATCTTACTTTCCACCCGAGAATCTTATATAGAGTCTTAGTTTTAAGTCAAATAACCCAATAGAGAAGTTATCTGATTAAAATAGTCATATCTAGACAATCTCATAAAAAATAAAATATTATCCAAATAATTCAACATGTATATCTTGAATTAATTCACAAAATTAATTCAATTGACAAACTAACATGAATTATTAAATCCAATCTTATTGAATTTCAGCCAATCTAATAATTTAACATAAGTCAACAAAATGTAGAAAAAAACATGCCGTATCATTATAGGATTTATAATGAGCTAGCAAAAGGGACCCGATAGACATATATAGTTCAAGCTCCTGTAATTATAAAATACAATATCCCAAATATATATTTTATAATTATCAACTCTAACGCTACTCCATGAAAAGCTTAGAGCTACACTCTCAAACTATATAAAATTACGAAACTTTAATAAGCTAACCGTCCATGACATATTATAATGTGTTACATCCCCATATGATATTTATAATAGGCTTAAGGATAAATTATGTTTTACCTTTCAAATAATTTTAATCTTACATTCCATTATCACACCATTAGAATACTTATTATTCATAGATAGTATACCATTTGGTTACACCTATGTATCAAAATGGCTGAGCACTCTAGTCTTCCAATAACAAGATAATGCATATAAAAGAATATCATTAACTCTATAAAAAGAGCTATGGATTCCATATCTATGAATAATGAGCTGTAACGCCCTGAAATTTAATTAATGTTATTGTAATGTAAAATGATGAATTAGTGTGCCATAATTAACGTTTCAACGTTAATTTGATCATTTGGTTAAATTTTGAATTTTAGGTTGTTTTGTTAATTTAATAAATTCTAATGATTTATTAATGTTTTAAAATGTTGTTTTGAGTTTCAAAACACAACCGTTTGTAAAATGTTAAAAAAAATATTCCGTTTTACAAAACCGTGGGTGGTGCATACTTTTCGTACAATAAAAACCGTCCACCATTTTCCTCCATTTATTTTCTCTCCTCTTCCTCTCTCTTCACTCTCAGCTCTCACTCTCTCTCTCCTCCTCTCTCTTCCGTGTGATCTCTCTCTCACACTCTCTCTCTGTCTCTCTCTTCTCTCTCAATTTCTCTTCAAATTTTTGAATCAAAATTCGAATCCAAGCTTCGGGTTAGCAAGGAGGAAGCTTGGGAATGTGATTTGGCAACCAAGAACGTTGATTGAAGCTTCGATTCGAGGTTAGTTTTGAAATTTCTAAACTTTTGCAAAATTTTCAATTTTCATGCATTTTTAAAATCTAAGTTTGTTTGAGCTTAGAAAACCATTCATTTGAGTTAAAAAGAACTTAGAATACCTAAAATCTATGCTTTGTTTGAAGAAAAACAGATTAGATTCAAGATTTTTCATTTTTCCTCATTTTCCCCCATTTTTGAATATTTGGGATTTTTGTATTTAAATCTTGTTTAAATGAGTTCAAAAGTGTCCAAGCATGTTTTTCTATCATCTATGAATATTTTCCATGCCTGAGATTTGAGAAAAACATGTTAAAATCAAGATTTGGATTTTGAGAGAACCAAAACCCATGGCTAGGATTTCTGGGTTTCTCCAGTTCGGCAGGCCGAACTACGTGTTCGGCAGGCCAGATTCAAAGGATCGACAGGCCAGACTCATCCATTCGGCAGGCCAAACCTGAAAAATGTCCAGCCGACCGGACTTGATTTTCGGCAGGCCGAACTGCACAGTTTGGCCGGCCAAAGTAGGGCATCCAGTAGGCCGACAGAGCATGGGAAATTTTGTGATTTTTCACCCATTTTCACAGTTTTGAACCCCGATTAAAATTCCAGCCTTGTAAAATGATTTTAAAGATACAAATGGCACACTAGGACATCATGAAATGGTTTAGTAACATAGAATATCTCAAACTAGATATTGATCGACTTAGTGTGTATCTAGGATCATTCGTGGTTCCGTGGAGCTAACGTATAGCGGTCCGAGATTACGGTGTGGGGCATCGACATGAGTATCGAGGTAGGACTTCTACCCTCTCTTTGGTAACCCAATTTCAAAATGATTTGGCTTTGAAAAGGGTTTCTTTAAAAATGTTTTCAACGATTGATTGAAAAATGAGATTTTCTCGATCATGTTTATAAACCGTGAATTGAAGTGAACTTCATAATGAATGTTAATGAGAATATCTGGTAAATGGACTTTGTATGATAATAGAAATGAATATAAGGGCATGATGCCATATCAGAGATCGGGTCGTGTAGCGATCGACCTTGGGGGCAGGTCCTAAAACCCAGCTGGGCCACTACGGTGGTGATATTCATGTGGTTTGCCTAGGAAAAGAAAATAATGTATTTCTGGTCGACCGAATAAATAGTTTTGGGTAAGAACAGTTTTATTAAATTTATTTATTCAAGGTTCCTTTTAAATAATTCCCTGAATAGTGAGACTTTTTTTAAATTAAATGATTTATTAAAATATAGTCCTACTGTGCCTTTTGCTCATATTTTCTCTGTTTTAAATTTCCCCCCTTCTAGGTGGATTCCCACTTAGGTTCAGAGAGGACTCAACAGACAGAACTCAGGAGCAGTAGGAAGACTAGTAGCTTATTTGTATTAATTGAACAAGGCATGTAATGTTTTTAACTTTCTTTATGCTTGGACTGTAGTTGTTTTATTATATTGTCAGCACTATATGTGTGCACAAGTTGTGGGTTAGTGGGACCCATACTCGTAGTTCTTTATTATTTTATTATTCTCTTAATGATTTCACCTGCTTAATGTTTATGAATTCTTTTATACAATATTATTTTGAAACTTTCACATTTTTATATATTTGATTTAACCCCTAAAATTCTTGATTTTAAATAAATTCTCCTTTTAATTAATTTAAATAATCTGCCACATCACCTCCTATACTCCAGGGCGTGACAGAATGGTATCAGAGCTAAAGGTTATGAACCTTGAGAATTGTGCACACATAGGTATGACAATGAAATACCTCTGACAGTCCAAATTTTGTTTTCAGAAGTGAGAGGATGGCCCCTAGACATCATTCGACAGTTGACGTCGAGTTTGAAAATGATGAAGGTATGATGAGGTCTATGTTTGTGGCTTTTCGGCAGATGGCAGCTAGGGCTAGACCAGAGGATTCTGATGTTGGCAGTCAGCATACGTATTTTAAGGAATTTTGGCATGCGTCTATTCTGACTTTTGATGGTAATGGGGATCCGTAGTTGACAGAATATTGGCTAGACTCGATCATGAAGCATTTGGATACCCTTGGTGTGCCTGATGAGTACCGTGTGGAATTTGCTGCATATAAGCTCGAGGGTGGTGCTAATACTTGGTGGAAACAAGCTAAGCGTTTGGAACACGATGACGATATCAGTTGGGATAGATTCGAGGAGCTGTTCTATGACCGGTATTTTCTGCACGGGTATAGAGATCAGAAGGCAGCTGAGTTCTACAGGTTTCAGCAGGGTGATTTGTCAGTTCGGGAGTATGAGGCAAGGTTTAATGAGTTGGCCAGGTTTGCTCCATCAGTAGTGGCATCGGAATGCGAGAGGTGCATTAAGTTTTAGGAAGGGCTCAAGGCTCCTATTCAGCGACAGGTGGTTGCTCTGCGACTTAGGAATTTTGGAGAGCTTGTGTCGTCAGCAATATCAGTGGAGAATGATTATGCGTAGTATTGTGAGGATCGAGCAAAGGCTTTAGGAGGATCATAGAGGAGCGGTAGGAAGAGCACCAGTAGCCGTGCAACTCCAGGAAAGAGCAAGCAGGGTGGCACGAACAGTGGTAGCAGCAGTTCGTCTGGTAGCGGGCGCAGCAATCCCTACAGCTTCCATTGTCATTTTTGTCAGCAGCCAAGACACATCAAGAGGAATTGCCTAATCAGGAGTGCCCGTCTTGGATCTCAGACCGGAGAAGATGCCAATAGTCAGTCTCAGCCTCATACCCTACCTCAGCCTCAACAGTGTCTGCAGTTGCAGTATCCTCAGTTCTCCCCTCCGTAGTTTTCATATCCGGCACGAGGGCAGCAGCCGCAGCATTTCTAGCATAGCATCCCTCAGTATCGAGCGCCGAGTGCAGCTAGTGTGTAGTCGTCTCCGTCTCAGCAGTATCAGTAGAATAATCCAGGACCCAGCAATGTTGGTAGAGGAAAAGGGAAGGCACCAGTTCAGATTCATGCAATGGCATCTAGAGGTTCAGATTCTCAAACCAGTAACGCGGTTGTCGATGGTATGATCTTAGTTTCTCAATCTTTAGCTTGCGTTTTATTTGATATAGGTGCCTCTCATTCTCTCATTTTGAGTTCCTTTGTACATGCCTTGGGATTAGAGATAAAAGAGTTTAATGAACCCCTAGTCATAACTTCTCCCTTGGGGCGGGTGTGTGTGAATTGTGTATGTAAATCTTGTAAAATAAAGATTGGGGATGAGATTTTGAAAAGTGATTTGATTATACTCCCCATGAGCTCATATGATGTAATTCTAGGGATGGACTGGTTGTCCAGATATAATGCAGTCGTAGACTGCCAACTTAGAAAAGTGACCCTAGTGTCTGATAAGGGGACGATGATCACCTACCAGGGTGGTGGTGATTGGTTAATGAGTGAGCATCTCATAAAGTCGTGTGTAGGAGGGCGAAGAAATCTGGTTTATTGTGCTTTTCTTGCGAATCTAGAGTGCGAGCCTTATGCTTTAAGAGGAATTATAGCGATTCTGGTGGTTGATGAGTTCGTGGATGTCTTCCTCGATGAGTTGTCAGGATCACCATCGCATCGAGAAATCAAGTTTGGTATTGAGTTGTTTTCGGGGACAGCATCGATTTCTATAGTACCTTATCGGATGGCGCCGACAGAAATGAAAGAATTGAGGAAGCAACTCCAGGAGGTTGCTGATAAAGGGTATATTCAGAATAGCACATCTCCATGGGGAGCACTGGTTTTGTTTGCTAAGAAACATAATGGGACTCTCAGGTTGTGTGTAGATTATCGGCAACTGAATCGTGTTACAGTGAAGAATAAGTATCCCTTGCCTAAGATCGACGAGTTGTTTGATCAGTTGGGAGGTTTGCGATACTTCTCAAAGATTTATTTGCGTTCAGGGTACCACCAACTCAGGATTAAGGAAGAGGATATTCCCAAGACAGCTTTTAGGACTCGATATGGGCATTTCAAGTTTCTGGTTATGTCATTTGGGTTGACGAATGCTCTGGCAGCTTTTATGGATATGATGAACAGGATATTTAGGCCATATTTGGATCAGTTCATGATCGTGTTCATCGATGACATTCTAGTGTATTCTAAGACTTGGGCGAAGCATAAGCAGCATCTCTGGATCATGCTTCAAACTCTGCAGGAGCACTAGTTGTATGCCAAGATAGAAAAGTACGAGTTTTGGTTGACTGAGGTCAAATTTATGGGTCATGTCATCTCTGAGCATGGTATTTTTGTGGATCCGTCCAAGATTGAAGCCATAGTGAAATGGGAACGACCAAGGAATGTAGCAAAAATTCGCAGCCTCTTGGGTCTTGCTAATTATTACAGAAAATTTGTAAAGGATTTTTTGAAGATTGCAGCTCCGTTGATCAGATTAATCAAGAAAAATGTCAGGTTTGAGTGGGGTGAAGAATGTGAGCTTGCTTTTCAGGAATTGAAGAACCGGTTGACTTTGGCCCCAGTGTTGGTTATTCCTAGCAGTGACGAGCCATATGAGGCTTATGCAGATGCTTCAGGATGTGGACTCGGATGCGTGTTGATGCAGCATGGACGCGTGGTTGCATACGGATCGAGACAACTACGACCTCACGAGTGGAATTATCCTACTCATGACTTGGAGCTCGCGGCAATGATTCACGCGCTGAAGATTTGGAGGTGTTATTTGTATGGAGCGACATTTTAGGTCTTCTCCGATTATAAGAGTGTGAGGTATCTGTTCACTCAAAGGGATCTTAATTTAAGGCAGCGGAGATGGATAGAGTATATGGAGGATTATGATTTTCCATTGCAGTATCATCCCAGGAAAGCTAATGTGGTCGCGGACGCGCTTAGTAGGAAGTCTTATGTGATTCTCGCTTGTTTGGCTTTTGAGGACTGGAGCAGGGATGTGACAGTGAGCGAGTATGGGCTACAATATCATGAATACTATGATCGAGTTTTGGCATATCATGTGGAGGCGACCCCAGCTCTTGTTCAGAGGGTGAAGCAAAATCAGTGGCAGGATCAGCATTTGTACGGGATTTGGATGCAGATTTAGAACGAAGAGCGGTTTGAAGAATGGAGAGTTCATGCAGACAGATCGTTGTATTTCTGAGAGTGTCTCGCAGTTCCAGCTATCACCGAGGTGACGGAAGCCGTTTTGGACAAAGCTCATAGGTCTCAGTTCACTATTCATTCGAGGAGCACAAAGATGTATCGTGATTTGAAGGGGCAATATTGGTGGAGAGGCATGAAGAAAGATGTTCAAGAGTACGTGGCCAAGTGTACGACGTGTCTTCAGGTGAAAGCCGAGCATCAGAAGCCTGCAGGTCAGCTTCAACCGCTTCCTATTCTAGGGTGGAAATGGGAGCATATGACTATGGATTTTCTCACAGGTTTGCCGAGGACGGAGCAGCGACATGATGCAGTTTGGGTCGTTGTCGACAGGTTGACGAAATTGGTGCATTTTATTTCGTTCAGGTCGACATGTTCGAGGAGGATTCTCGTGGATTTGTATCTATAGAACATAGTGAGGTTGCATGGAGTTCCTTTGTCCATCACTTCTTATCGAGACACCAGGTTTAATGCTAAGTACTGGAGGAGTTTTCAGGAGGCTTTCGGTACATATTTGAACTTCAGTACGGCGTTTCATCCTCAGACTGATGGGCAGTCTGAGTGGGTTATTCAGATTCTCGAGGATATGTTGCATGCTTGTGCGTTAGACTTCGGTGAGAATTGGAAGAAATATTTGCATCTAACAGAGTTCGCGTACAACAACAGCTATCAAGCAAGTATTGGTATGGCACCATTTGAGGCGTTGTATGGACGATCGTGTCGATCACCGGTGTGTTGGGCAGAGCCAAAAGACAGGGTTATTCTTGGGCTAGATGAGATCCGTGATAGCAATGAGAAAGTCGCTGTAATTTGAAATTGATTGAGGACAGCTCAGAGTCGACAGAAGAGTTATGCGGATAGAAGATGTAGACCCTTAGAGTTCGTTGTAGGAGATTTCGTTCTCTTGAAGGTATCGCCTCATAAAGGAACTATGCGGTTCAGAGTGAGTGGAAAGCTTGCACCGAGGTATATTGGACCGTTCAAGATCACTCAGCGTATTGGTGTGGTTGCTTATCGGCTTGACCTTCCACCCGAACTTTCTCATGTTCACAATGTGTGCCATGTGTTGATGCTTAGGAAGTGTCCGCCTAAGCAGGGTAAGATAGTTTCATTTCGCGAAGTGCAGGTCTGGGAAGATAGGACGTACGAAGAAGTGTCGATTCAGATCATCGATCGGAAAGTGATCAATTTGCGTCGTCGTGAGATACCATTGGTAAAGGTCGTGTGGCAGCATCACGGGGTTGATGAAGCCACTTGGAAACTAGAGACGAGTATGCTGGAGTTGTATCCACATTTGTTTTGTTTCTAAATTGAGTTGTAAATTTCGACGGTGAAATTTCTTTTAGGGATGGAGAGTTGTAACGCCCCAAAATTTAATTAATGTTATTGTAATGTAAAATGATGAATTAGTGTGCCATAATTAATGTTTCAACGTTAATTTGATCATTTGGTTAAATTTTAAATTTTAGGTTGTTTTGTTAATTTAATAAATTCTAATGATTTATTAATGTTTTAAAATGTTGTTTTGAGTTTCAAAACACAACTGTTTGTAAAATCTTAAAAAAAAATATTATGTTTTACAAAACCGTGGGTGGCGCATGGTTTTCACATAGTAAAAACCACCCACCATTTCCCTCTATTTATTTTCTCTCCTCTTCCTCTCTCTTCACTCTCAGCTCTTACTCTCTCTCTTCCTCTCTCTTCCGAGTGATCTCTCTCTCACACTCTCTCTCGGTCTCTCTCTTCTCTCTCAATTTCTCTTCAAATTTTTGAATCAAAATTCAAATCCAAGCTTCGGGTTAGCAAGGAGGAAACTTGGGAATGTGATTTGGCAACCAAGAACGTCGATTGAAGCTTTGATTCGAGGTTAGTTATGAAATTTCTAAACTTTTTCAAAATTTTCAATTTTCGTGCATTTTTGAAATCTAAGTTTGTTGATTTGAGTTAAAGGAACTTAGAACACCTAAAATCTATGCTTTGTTTGAAGAAAAACGGGTTAGATTCAAGATTTTTTATTTTTCCTCATTTTCCCCCATTTTTGGATTTTTGGGATTTTTGTGTTTAAATCTTGTTTAAATGAGTTCAAAAGTGTCCAAACATGTTTTTCTATCATCTATGAATATTTTCCATGCCTGAGATTTGAGAAAAACAGGTTAAGATCAAGATTTGGATTTTGGGAGAACCAAAACCCGTGGCTGGGATTTCTGGGTTTCTCCAGTTCGGCAGGCTGAACTGGAGTGTTTGGCAGGACGGATTCAAAGGATCGGCAGGTCGGACTCATCCGTTTGGCAGGCCGAACCTGAAAAATGTCCGGCCGACCGGTCTTGATTTTCGGCAGGCCGAACTGCATAGTTTGGCTGGCCGAAATAAGGAGTCCGGCAGGCCAGCAGAGCATGGGAAATTTTGTGATTTTTCACCTGTTTTCACTGTTTTGAACCCCAATTGAAATTCCAACCTTATAAAATGATTTTAAAGATACAAATGGCACACTAGGACATCATGAAATGGTTTAGTAACATAGAATGTCTCAAACTAGATATTGATCGACTTAGTGTGTATCTAAGATCATTCGTGGTTCCGTGAAGCTAACGTATAGCGGGCCAGGATTACGGTGTGGGGCACTGACATGAGTATCGAGGTAGGACCTCTACCCTCTCTTTGGTAACCCAGTTTCAAAATGATTTGGCTTTGAAAAGGGTTTCTCTAAAAATATTTTCAACGATTGATTAAAAAATGAGATTTTCTCAGTCATTTTTATAAACCGTGAATTGAAGTGAACTTCATAATGAATGTTAATGAGAATATCTGGTAAATGGACTTTGCATGATAATAGAAATGAATATAAGGGCATGATGCCATGTTAGAGATCGGGTCGTGTAGTGATCGACCTTGGGGACAGGTCCCAAAACCCAGCTGGGCCACTACGATTGTGATATTCATATGGTTTGCCTAGGAAAAGAAAATAATGTATTTTTGGTCGACCGAATAAACAGTTTTTGGTGAGAACGGTTTTATTAAATTGATTTATTCAAGGTTCCTTTTAAATAATTCCTTGAATAGTGAGACTTTTCTTTAAATTAAATGATTTATTAAAATATAATCCTACTGAATCTTTCGCTCATATTTTCTCTGTTTAAAATTTCCCCCTCTAGGTGGATTCCCACTTAGGTTCAAAGAGGACTCAACGGAAAGAACTCAGGAGCAATAGGAGGACTAGTAGCTTATTTGTATTAATTTAGCAAGGCATGTAATGTTTTTAACTTTCTTTGTGCTTGGACTGTAGTTGTATTATTATATTGTCAGCACTATGTGTGTGCACAATTGTGGGTCAATGGGACCCATACTCACAGTTTTTTATTATTTTATTATTCGCTTAATGATTTCACCTGCTTAATGTTTATGAATTCTTTTATACAATGTTATTTTGAAACTTTCACATTTTTATATATTTGATTTAACCCCTAAAATTCTTGATTTTAATTAAATTCTCCATTTAATTAATTTAAATAATCTGCCACGTTACCTCCCGTACTCCGGGGCGTGACATGAGCCTACGTGAATCAAGGGTCATATCTCTAACTTTCTGGTATGTGCACCATCATTAAGTCAAGATGTCACTCTTTAGTACATCAAAAGATATAATAAGTCAAGAATACAGGTCTATTAGTCATTTCAGGATTAAGACATAATACATATGATTGTCCAAAGTGAATTGATTTGCACAAACAGAATTATTAACCAAATCAATTCAACTTTTATGTCTCGATCCAATACATTGTCACCATGACATTGCACCAATGTTTCTACTAGTGGAATCCTACTCCGATGACCAAGACAAGCCATCTCCCGTTAGAAATATAGATAATATAACAATCTTAGCATGAATAAACTGTCCAACTTATTCCCACAATTACGGATCTTATGATTTAGACCATCACCTTTAAGAGTCATGTTTTCCGCATAATCTATCCATCATATGCATGATTCTTAAAGGTTTAGACCGACAGTCTCAAACTTTTGTTTGCTTATTATACATTCAACAGAAATGAATATAAAAAGGACAACATTTGGTATATGAATAATAAATAAACTCTTTATTGATAAAATGTCTCTAAAAAGATATTACAACATCTTACTCCTTTGGGCACTATGTCTAACAATCTCCCACTTACTCTAAGCGAGTAAAGATGACATATTTTGCATCCCATAGCCTTCACATGCTTCTCGAAAACTCTCTAATTGGTGTCTTCATGAAAGAATTAGCTAATTGTCCTCGGACGTGATTGCATATTGAAACATGTCTGCCCTTAACGAAGTCCTTTATCACATGATACTCTGATGAATATGCTTACTCTTCTTATGAAACCTTGGTTCTTTAGCATTAGCTATCGCTGCAGCGTTATCACAATGTAGCAATACTGCCTTATCCATATGAGGAACTACCTTAAGATCCCAAAGGAACTTGTGGAACCATTTTGCTTCTTTCGAAGCTTCACTAGCTGCCACATACTCGGCCTCCATCGCTAAATCCAAAGTGCAACTTACTTGACACTTCGCCAAACAATGGCATTGCCACCTAGAGTAAACACAAAACTAGAAGTCGATCTCCTTAAATCCAGAAAAGATTAGAAATCTGAATCAGTGTATCCTAGAGGCATTAGATCCTCACCTATATGCATAAGCATATACCCTTGAGTCCTTCTCAGATACTTGAAAATATGCTTGACCGCAACCCATGTTTTGGTCCTAGATCCGACTAAAATAAACTTGCTATCTCGACCGCATAACAAATGTCTGGTCGTATGCAAAGATAGCATACCTAAGACTACCCACTGTCGAAGCATAAGGCACCTTCTTCATGTATTCTCTTTCTTCATCAGACTTTGGTGAGTCTTTCTTTGAAAGAGTAATTCCAAACCTAGATAATTAGCTACCTTTATTAGAATTCTGTATTGCATACTTCTCAAGAATTTTATCTATGTAGACTGCTTGGCATAACGCTATCATTTTGTCCTTCCTATCCTGAAAGATATGGATATCGAGAACATAACTAGCTTAAACCAAGTCTTTCATGTCAAACTGCTTGGTCAACCCTAATTTGACTGATGACAATGCCTCAACGTTATTGCCAATTAACAGAATGTCATCTACATAGAGCAGTAGAAAACCACTTTCTCATCCTTAATGTGTTTGTAAACACATGGTTCATCTATGTTTTGATCGAACCCATGTTTTCATCACCTGATCAAATCTTATGTTCCAAGAATGGGAAGCCTGCTTAAGTCCATAAATTGACTTTAGCAGCTTACAGACCTTACCCTCCTGACCCTTAGACTTGAACTCATCTGGCTATACCATATATATGGACTCATTAATATAGCCATTCAGAAAGGCCGCCTTGAAATCCATTTGCCAAATCTCATAATTGAGAGCAGCAACTATGGATAAGAGAATACGGATGGACTTAAAAATGGCTATAGGCGAAACATTTTTCTTGTAATCGATTCCTTCCTTTTGCATGTATCCCTTAGCTACCAGTCTAGCCTACTAAGTTTTAACTTTCCTATTTGCTCCTCTCTTGCTCTTGTAGATCCACTTACACCCTATGCATTTTATCCCTTTGGGAAAATCCACAAGTTTCCAGAATCGATTAGTCTCTATAGACTTCATCTCAATGTTCATAGCTTCTATCTAGAGCTTGAATCAACATCCTCCATAGCCTCTGCATAAGTGTGAAGATCCCTATCATGTTCTACCGGTTCAGGCAAGTACGCTTCACCATTGAACATATATCTCTTAGGTTGATGCCTGATCCTCCCACTATGCCAAAGCCCCTTCAGTTGTTGTTCAATCAATTTTTCTACATTTTTTTGGATTGGTTTCAACCAAAACCCCTAGAGTGATCGAATCACTTGCCAACTCCTTAAATACCACTTTACTTTAAGACTTAAAGTCGTTCATGTAACTTTCCTCAAGGAATATTTCATTTGCTGAAACCATGACTTTGTTCTCTTTTAGGTTATAGAAATAACCCCCTTTAGTCCCTGTTGGATATCCTACAAACACACAAACTTCTGAACGTGCTTCCAACTTGTTCGCTTCCTTATACAGGACATGAGTCGGATAACCCCATATGCGAATATGGTTTAAGGATATCTTCCTACCCATCCACAACTCGTAAGGAGTTTTAAGAACCAATTTTGAAGGCACTTTGTTGAAAAGATAACATGTGGTTTGTAGTGCATATCTCTAAAAGGACAAAGGTAATGTCGAATAACTTATCATGGATCTAACCATATGCAACAAAATCATATTCCTTCTCTCAGCTACGCCATTCTACTGCGAAGTGGTAGGTGTAGTCAAATGGGATAAAATCTAATAAGTGTCCCAACAACTCATTAGAGAGGTATTGACCACCTCGATCGGATTGGAGTTCCTTTATGGGTTTACCTAATTGCTTTTCTGCTTCAGCTCGAAACACCCTAAACTTGGTAAAAGTTTCGCTTTTCTAATACATTAGGTAGACATACCCGTATCTTGAGTAACTATCAATAAAAGTGACAAAATACTCATGCCCTCCACGTGCCTTGATGTTTATGGGACCACAAATATCACTATGCATAAGTTCTAAAACCCCCCAGCCCTATTGCCCGTAGACCCAAATGGTCTTTTGGTCATTTTTCCTTCCAAACAAGATTCACATTGTAGTATAGATTACCCCTAAATGACTTAAAGGTCCATCCCTTACCAACCTTTGAATCCTATTTAGGCTAATATGACCTAATCATAAATGCCAAATATAAGTCTTATTAGAGCAAGAAGTCTTAATTCTTTTAAAGTTATTATCATTAACCTTAGTGTTAAACAGTTTGTCCATCTTAGGTTTGATAAAATAAAGATTGTTTTGCATCCTTCCATCACAGATAAAAGATTTGTTTTGACGAATCACCACTTTATTATTAAAATATACTAAATAAGAGTCTTTAAATAAACAAGCTATAGATATTAAATTCCTTTTAGGTCTAGGAACATAAAAACAATCTTTCAAAACTAAAATCTTATAATTATCAAAATAAAAATGGACATCTTCCACTGCTTCAGCCAACACTAAGGATTCATTGTCCATCTATAACGTGAAGTCCTCATGTAGGAAACTTCTCATTTCCTTGAAGCCCTGCAGAGAAACACAAATATGATTAGTTGCTCCAGAATCCATGACCCAAGTGTCACTTGATTCCTTAACTAAACAAGTTTCAATAACCAGAAGTTCACACTTACTTTCTTGAGAAAGGAAGTCCTAGCAATTCTTCTTAATGTGCCCAACTTTCCCATAGAAAAAGCACTTCAGCTACTTCAGGTTCTTTTTTTTTTCTTCTTATTCTTGCCATTTACCGAAATAGAAGATTTCCCCTTTTTAGCCCTCTGCTTCTTTCTATTCCCTTGGTTAGGATTGGAACTAGACGTAGACGCCAAGTTAGCCTCACCACCAACAGGAGTTTCCCTGATTAGATTTTTGAACTCCTGTAACTGCTTCATCAACTCAGTTAAGGTCCCATCTTGTATATTGCTTAAATTATATGAAGCTCTAAACATGATGAATTATTTTAATAGAGTCTCAAAAACCATAGTCATCTATGACTCAGCATCGATATCAGCTCTATAGGTTTGAGTCTCAACAAGGTAACCCATGACTAACATCATATGCTCCTTCATAGGAGTCTCCAGTCTTTGCTTGTAGTTTAAGAGTTTTCGAAGAGCTCCTTGCCATTTTGTTAAGGCTTGGCTTTTAAACATATCTTCAAGATTATCCAAGATCTACTTATAGTTTCATAATCTTCATACTAAGCCTGCATCACATTATTCATGCTAGCCATAATGTAATAGCGGGCCTGATCATTAGCTTTTTTCCAGCTATCATACACTTGGATTTGCTCATTCATGGAATCCCTAATAGGTTTGGGAGAACACAGTCTTGGCAGCACAAATTTTAGTTTCTTAAAGGAAGGATGATATTCATGTCCCTCTTCTAATCATTGTAATTCTTGCCACTTAACATGTTCTTATCAAGTGTCGATGATAAACCATTTTTAGACATTTTAGTCTATAATAAAGATTCATATGTCAAATATAAGCAAACTTTCCACAACAGTTTAGGAAGATAACACAATCAAGTAAAACATGCAATATGTTTATGTGTCAAAACCTTGAAAATATCACAACCTTACAACAATAATTCCCAACTCAAAATCCACCAAGCCGCCTAAGAGAGACTTGCCAAATTCAATTAGGAACACAGATCCCCTTTAATTAATATATGCCATCTAGGACCCATCTGATCTAGCATATATTAATAGTCATTTTTTTTGCCCTTAATTTCATTAACAAAGTTCCTCAAAGAGGTTAATAAAAATATTTATCTTAAATGTATAACCATCGTTTCAACTATTTTATCCATAATTTATAATCACCACCTAAGGGCGTGTAACGATAAATCATGCTAAAATAAATTATCCCTTTGGACATCCAACCTGGTGCATGATGAAATGCTTCTTAGGAGTCAAAACCATCATATGCTACCTATGAACTAAGGATGGAGGCCGTAGGTCCTCTCTTTAGAAACCTTCTCCTACTCAATATTTTAAAAGTTAAAGTTTAATGTTAACATGCATGAACAACTTTTAATGAGCGGCACTCCTTGTTCTACATAGCATATTATCAACATACATGGCAAATCATATTATAACGCAAACAAGCAAAATAATAAATAAATAGCAATAATATCATAGATCCATCCTAGAGAAAAGAAAATAAAGATTACAAAAGATAATCAAAACATATTATTGATTTTTCATCTTATATCTTTAAGTTGTGTCCTTTTTCATACGGCATCTATCTTTAATTCTTCAATCCCTCATAGATCAAAAGTTTTGTTTTTCTAGTCATCATAAAATTTCATGTTTCTTAGAATTGTCTCAAAAATAAAATCAAAAACTGCATTGAAAAACACACCTTTTTCAAAAATGCTCTACCCTACTGCAAGCCTATCGAACTGGAAATTTGGCTTGTCAGTCTGCGACCATCAACCTACCGAACTAATGGGTTTGACTTGCTGACCATGTTGAACCAACGTTTTCTAGAAAATAGTTTTTAAGTAGTTTTTTTTAATCTTAATTTCAACAATTCAAAAATATAAAAATTTATAAATGCAGAAAAACAATGGAACTCTATCATCTTCATCTGCTAGATTCGTCTTTACTTTGAATGATA
The DNA here is from genome assembly GCA_025403435.1 of Artocarpus heterophyllus. Lineage (NCBI taxonomy): Eukaryota > Viridiplantae > Streptophyta > Magnoliopsida > Rosales > Moraceae > Artocarpus > Artocarpus heterophyllus. The sequence continues at coordinate 23,569,693 of CM046338.1, forward strand.
ATTTAATTACAAATTTTACAAATTTAAAATTAAGATAATAATTACTATATTGTGATGATAGACCGCCATCTAATTACATAAAAAAACTAGATATATATTCTAACATGTAAGGAACCATAACCGGCATAAATTAATTAATAAATAATTAAATAATAATTTAATCAACCATAATTAATTAACAAACATTCACCATATAATCTCATGATAACAATTAATTATATAGAAACCCTAGAGTTCTAACTCTCTAAAAAATTAAATTCAAGCATAGAAGAGAATAATATCACATAATTCATGTATATAGCATGATCACAAACCCAAAAATCAACGTAAAAACCAGGCAGTGATACCAATTATTAGAAAAACATTACGTAGTAGAATTTTAAAATTTTAAATTAGAGTATTTTCTAAAACACAAGTTTGACATGCTAAATACATAAATTAATTATAGATCTTACTAACCTCTTTTGTTAACCAAAAAGTAGCAGCAATCTGTGAAGAGAAGAACATCCCAGAACAGCCTTAACCAATTGGTCTTCTTTGCTATTCTCTATCCACGACCAAAGTGTAGGTGGTCACACGTCGTATAGCTTTCCTCTTGTGACTTCTTCTTCCAACCACTTGAGAATACCTAGAATTAAGGTTCTTGATGTTGTACAATAGTTCATAGGGAGTTTCAGAGTTTTTCAAACTAGAGTACTCACTTATGCTTCTCAAATGATCTAAATAACTTAGAAAACTCACTTCTATTTATAGTGGTTGATTTTGGGGTTCAACCTTATCAGATTAGGCCTCAAAATTGAGTCTGGATCAACTTCTTATGAAAAATATTTCAAACAAGCGTATATAGATTATCGCACGATCGGCAAGCTGATCTATGCAATCAGCCTACTGAATTTACTCCATCGGCAAGTCGAAGTTTTCCATTGGCCCACCAAACTTACGATAATTTTGATCCCTAAGAATATCTTATTTTCTACCTAATAATCTTAGATAGAGCCTTAGTTTTAATTTAAATAACCTAATAAAGAAGTTATTTAATTAAAACAGTCATATTCAAATAATCCCATAGAAAATAAATTATTATCCAAATGATTCAACATGTTTATCTTGAATTAATTCACAAAACTAGTTCAATCGACAAACTAAC